>JAJHJA010001134.1:0-83918 GCA_021202915.1 Heliconius himera | reverse complement strand
TAGTATGTATATACAAGTATTTCATTTCCTCGAATGAGGATCGAAATCGCGACTGGCCTCTTTGTAGTTTTAAGCAAATTTAAAATATTAATATTTAGTAATTGCTACGTTTGCGTAACATATTATGGTTTACTTGACGTGATTCATCTGAGCAACTTTTTGCTTGCGATGCGACGAGAACTGGTTATCTGATGTTAAGCGCAGTTATAAGGTTCAAAAAGCAATTTACTTCGGAATTACGATATACGCAACCATACGTACCTACGAATATATATAAACAATCACAGTTCTAAGATTTTTTTTAAAAGATTCACTTTGTATCCCGCATATTGCTGTGTGGTATGCAGAGGGAAGCTGGAAATCTAGTGTTTAGACACTCCGTTTCCCAATTTTCGACGAATTTTTGAGACATTGCATGTTGAGTGTGGGAACTCTACACCGCGGTTTGCCTTGTTACCAGAGCGAAAAAAATGAAAGTATTAATAAACAATAATTTAATTCCTCGAGTGAGAAACGAACCCACAAACGCCGCATTTACAATCACACGCTTGTGCCACTGCGCCACGACGGCCTCTAAGATAACGGTACTAGGATTTATTATTAAATTAATTATTTGTATACATTAAATATCTTTTGCTTTTAGTCAAAGAGAACAACTGGTGAGTTAGGTGCTCTATTTTTTTTATCGCTTGAAGATAAAACAATAAATGAAGTTGATTGAATGATTAAGAGTTAAGACCATTCGTGGCGCAGGGGCATAAAGTATGACTATAAAACCGACTGGTTGTGGATTCGATCCCCACTCGAGGAGATGAAATATTTATATAAATTTATATTTCCATTTCTTCGCTCTGGTGTCGAGGTAAAACGCGGCATTGAGTTCTGCCACTCCACACACAATGCTTCCAGATTTCGGTAGAAAGTGGGGAGCGGAGTGTCTTAGCACTAACTAAAGCTGATAAATTGAATGATTTAAATTAATATTTAACTTTATTTATGATATGCAATGTCTCCAGAATTCAACGGTAAATGGCGAACGGAGTGTCTTAACACTAGGTTTCCTGTGCCTACTATTATAAAAAATATATTTTATTATTTATACTAGTTTTACTTTCAGCCCTGGTTAAGGCCAGTAGTCAAGGCTGGACGATTCTTAAAAACTTGTCTTCTTTACTAGAATACATTTAAAATCAGTTTACGAAATAATATAAATTTATATTTTGTAGTTCAATGACGATCATTACCTTAAAGTATCGCTAACAAAGCTACTCCACCGCTTTGTTTTCTCATATGAAGAAATCTATATACATATAAATTTCTTCATATGTGTCGAGGCAAAAGATCGGCGTTAAGTTCTACCATTCAACTCGCAATGCCTCCAAAATTCGGCAGAAAGTGGGGAACGGAGTGTCTTACCACTAGGTTATCTCTGCCTATCCTGCTGTGTGCGGGATACAGCGTGAAGCTGTTTTTTTAAAATATATACATATTTGTTATATGTATTTACGTTACTTTAATTGCCATGTAATAATTTGAACTAATCTGCAATCTACAATCACATTTGAATTATTTTAAATGAAATTTTTCAAAGAGATTCATCGCAATTGTGAGCGCGTCAGGTTGTGGATCCGTTTCCCACTCGAGGAATATAGAGAGAGAAATATTTAATATTTTCAATGGCGTTAAGTTCCGCCACTCAGCACACAACGCCCTCAAATGCGGGACACAGAAAGAAGATAAACAAAAAGTTTAACGCATATATATAATTAAAATAACCTGCGGCAATGTTTCCGGGTCGATACGACTTAGGTACCTTCAAAAAGCGCGTGTATCTCCACCTTAGAAGCCGGCAACGCACCTGTAGCTCCCCTGGTGTTGCACGGGGTCGTGGGCGGCGGTGATCACTTACCATTAAGTGACCCGAACGCTCGTTTGCCTTGTCCTTTTCCATAAAAAAAATATTATTATTATAACATACTTGTCGACGGAACCTAAGAAAGCTTTAAGTATTGACTTGTTGACCTAGATTTGGTGAAGAGAAACACGAAGCATATTATATGTTATTAAGATAAATGATAGATATCTACGACCAATTATTATACCGGTAGTCGTTAATATTGTAAATTACATAGAAAAATATATTTATTTCGTCATATCTGTAAATATTGCTTAAATAAAAAAACTTTAATCTATTTATATAAAATAAAAAAGAACTTGTATGGATTTTTTTAAATAAAATATGTTTACATATCTACCAACAAAGAGGCCTTTCCGCCCGAATATTTATTGGTGGTACTGTAACTGCATACTTAAACAAGAAAGCAGATTGCTCTTGCGACTTCAACGTACCTAGTCCCTAATTGGACCGTGGAAACCTCCTTCTTTCTCCCATCACTGGAAACCGGGTTTAAGGCTTATATATAATTAATAAATAACTTCTGTAGCTCTATTTGACAGCTAAATCCAATTTTACATAATTTTGCTATATTCAAGTAATTTATAATATTTTGTTAGGCATTTAAGAGATACGAACGAATGTTTCTATTTTTATCGTTAAATTATTTATGCGATGATACAACCAGATTGGATCCTGACTTGGGGAAAGATATATTTAATGTTTTAATGTCCTCGTTTTGGTACCGAGGCAAAGCGTAGCGTTGAGTTACGCCACTCGACACGCAATACCTCCAGAATTCGGCAGGGCGTCTGCCGAAATCTGGAGGCATTGCGTGTTGAGTGGAACCAGAGCGAAGAAATGGAAATATAAATTTAAATAAATAATTCATCTCCTCGAGTGGGGATCGAACCCACGACCAGTCGGTTTTACAGTCACATTTTGTGCCCCTGCGCCACGACTGGTCTCTACTGGCCTCTAAGTTATAATACTAATTTTAACTTGTAAGATAATGTAATGAAGTACTGAAGTCTATTGACAAAGAATTTAAGTGGAAAATTAATAATATACAATGTAATATGCAGAAAAAGTAGAAGAACTACATAGATAACAAACAAGGTTACAGTTTCGTAATCTTACTTTGTTCCCCGTGTGATTATTAATTATGATAATGTATTTAATCACAATCATTATCGATACTTATATTCGTACTCCGCTCTCTGTATCTAAGAACCATATCGACATTTTCATAATATCTTAAACATTATCGCAGATAAGAATTTCGACAACCATTTTCAATTTGATTAAGTTTCAAAAATATTGTTATTCATACTTACAAGAAACAATTATCTTTTTATGGTTCCGTGACTCAAAACTTAACTTAACTTAACTTAGCTTCACGCTTTATCCCTTGCGGGGTAGTCAGAGAGAACGGAGCGCCAAACGCTACGGTCTCTACATACCTCTTTCGCCTCGTCCACTGTCATCAACCTCTTCATACATGCCCTTCGGGGGGTCCTCATGCTTTTTACGTGACCTTCCTCCAGTATCTTTGATAATGTGTTTTCGAAGGTCAACCGAGGTCTCCCCCTACCTCTCTTACCGCTCACTTTTCCATCATAAATCTGTTTTGCCATTCTTTCATCACTCATTCGTTCAACGTGCCCAAACCAGCTGAGCACGTTCTTCTTCATTCTCACCGTGACATCCTCGCTAGTACCTGCCATTCTGTGTACCTCTTCATTGCGGATTCGATCAGCTAAGCTGACTCCGCATATCCTACGAAGAGATCGCATCTCCACAGCATTCATCTTTCTTTCATTCTTCTTCTGTAATACCCACGTTTCGCTGCCGTATAACAGAGTCGGTACCAAAACTGCATTGTGTACGGCCAAACGCGCAGCTGTGCTGACGTTTCGCCGTCTCATCAATGCAGCGAAGGCTCCGTTAACCTTGTTACCGGCAGCAATACGCCTTTCCACATCCATCTCGTATCTTCCATCTCTACTGAACATACTTCCCAAGTATACCACTTCATTCACTTGTTCTAATATCTTACTATTTACACTGATCTTGCATTCCGTCCTTTCTTCATCTCTTTCAAAAATCAGAACCTTTGTCTTATTCACATTGACAAAAAATAATTTACATTTATATGACAGATAAAAACTATTACAAACTTATAATAAATCAGCTTCACGCTGTATCCCGCACACAGCAGGGTAGGCAAAGGGAACCTAGTGTTAAGACACTTAATTCCCCACTTTCCGCCGAAATCTAGAGGCATTGAGTATTGAGTGGCGGAACTCAACACCGCGCTTTGCTTCGACGCCGAAGAAATGAAAATATAAATTTAAATAAATATTTCATCTCCTCGAGTGGGGATGGAACCCACAACCAATCGATTTGGCAGTCACGCTTTGTGCTTCTGCGCCACGATTGTCCTCAAACTTATAATACATTGTGGTATATTTCATACACGGCAGTCTTGGCGCTGTGACACATGCCTGTGACTGACTGTAAACCTAACGGTTGTGTTTTTGATCATTTCATCGCTCTGGCAACAAAGGAAAGCGCGGCGTTGAGTTCAGATCATTGTATTGAGTTCTTAATAGTGGTAAGTACAGAGGCTGTGAGATTTGGTTAAGGACAGAGGGAACGTAGCAGGTTCCCTCTGCTCTTCCTGTTATATGTGGGATACATACGCATCCCGCGTAATAATGAAACGGTCTCGTATAGAACTCGTATAGTTCTTCTAAGAACAAACAAAACAAAATCGTCTAATATCGATTGAAGGTAAACTCGTTACATTTTTGAAGGCGAAAATTATATAATTTATTTATTATTTGTATATATTTTTTGGCTAATGGCTTTCAAATTGTGACCTTTACTGAGTACCAAAAGACAAACTGCGTATTATTTGTAAGTTAATTTTAAAAGTAGAGGTCTTTACCTAAAGTAATTTTATATCAAATCGCAACAAATAACTGGTTTATTTACACTCCATATCAATTTACGAAATATCCTACTCACTACTTCCTACTAATATTATGAATGTGAAAGTTTGTAATATTTGTTCCACTTTTATGCAAAATCTATTGAGCTGGTTAAGATTAAACTTTACATTAATATATCTTATACATATATTATTTGTGCCGTCCTAGAAGATCCCGGCCTAGAATAGGATCATCCTGGTACTGGTGGTGTCGTAAGAGGCGACTAAAGTACGTGTGGTAGAGTCACAATGGTAACATGCATGGGCAGACTCGACCGGATCATTACCACCCCCGGCATTTAAAACTGGCGTTAAGTAGTGGCTTTATACCACTGCGTGCGGCATCAGGTAATGCCGGGCTCCGGCGCCCAACCCACCTTAAAGGTCGGCAACGCACCTGTAGCTCCTCTGGTGTTGCACGGGGTCGTGGGCGGCGGTGATCACTTACTATCAGGTGACCCGCACGCTCGTTTGCCTTGTCTTTTCCATAAAAAAAAATAACACATAGGCTTTACGTATAGATTTTGATTGATTTGGCTATAATATATCAATTAGTTTAAGCAGGCGAACCCGCTTGTTTCACTAGTATATATTATACTTTTTAAATATATTGTTAAACGTTATTCATTTATGATCATATCAATTTTCGATGAATATTCTTTTAGCTTCACGTTGTATTCCGCACATAGCAGAGTAGGCAAAAGGAAACTAGTGTTAAGACACTCCGTTCTCCAATTTCCGCCGAATTCTGAAAACATTGCGTGTTGAGTGGCGGAACTTAACGCCGCGCTTTACCTCGACACCACAGCGAAGAAATATAAATTTAAATAAATATTTCATTTTGTGGATATTCGATGGAAATTTCTTTTTACATTTTTAAATAATAGAGTTGTTTCTATTCAATAACTTAGTAATGAATACGCGACATATAAACTATTGACTCAATTTTTTTTCTACTATTTTAATTAATATATGTATGTAGAACATCGATTTAAATTATAATGAATATCGATTATTTATAGTCTATGCAGGTATATTGACAGTATTATGTTCGAAATTCAAATAAACCACACGTCAGGACATCTGAGGTCAATCAACTCAATTGGTGCAACGTTTCCGCTACTCTCCCCCTCGCCTACAAGGACTAATATTTGCCCCTTTCCAAGTTCAATTTTATTTTTTTATGATTGACTTTTAATATCTACTTATTTAAATTTTCAACGGTTATTGGTTTAAATTTTAAATGTAATTTGTTTAAAATGTACATCTAAAAACAGAGGAATTTTTAAGCCGTTGTCGTGACGACGGTTGTGGGTACGATTCCCACTCACGGGAATAAAATATTTAATATTTTCTTTTTCTCGACGCAAAACGCGAGCCAAAGTTCCGCCGTCAATATCTACGAAAGTGGCGAACTGTAGTGACTTAATGGGAAATTGATGGCCAAATATTAGGTTCCCAGGGTTCTAGAAAAGGAAACTACATGTCAAATTTCAAGTACATGTCATTTTTCATGTCATTTCTTTTTGCGGCCTTGGAAGCCGAGTGCAAATAAAAATATGGATATTGACTCCACCAATGCATTTTTTGTCAAAAACAAAAAAAACGATAAATAGAGAAATGCAGTTTAAAGGATTCAATCATACATATTTGTTATTTCGACAAAAACAAACTAACTTCGAATAGTTTCATAATAAAGTAAAAATAGCTGTCCTGGTAAAAAAATAATAAGAAATAACTTGCGCTTAACCACTTAACAATTAGTTTAAGAAATTTAAAAAATAGCCATCTTTAAGCCAATGGCGAAAAAATATTAAATATATTTATTAAATTTCAATAATAATTATAGTTGAGGCCGGTCGTGGCGCAAAGGCACAAAGTGAGACTGTAAACGCGACTGCTTGTGGGTTCGATCCCGACTCGGGGAATTGAAATATTTATTTAAATTTATATTTCCATTACTTGGCTTTGGTGTCGAGGCAAAGCGCGGCGTTGAGTTCCGCCACTCAGCACGCAATGCCTCTAGAATTCAACGGAAAGTGGGGAACGGAGTGTCTTAACTTAACAATTAACAATTAGTTTAACTATTATCTATATTAACAATTAACAATTAACTTAACAATTAGTTTAAGAAATTTAAAAAATAGCCATCTTTAAGCCAATGGCGAAAAAATATTAAATATATTTATTAAATTTCAATAATAATTATAGTTGAGGCCGGTCGTGGCGCAAAGGCACAAAGTGAGACTGTAAACGCGACTGCTTGTGGGTTCGATCCCGACTCGGGGAATTGAAATATTTATTTAAATTTATATTTCCATTACTTGGCTTTGGTGTCGAGGCAAAGCGCGGCGTTGAGTTCCGCCACTCAGCACGCAATGCCTCTAGAATTCAACGGAAAGTGGGGAACGGAGTGTCTTAACACTAAGTTCCCTCTGCCTACCCTGCTGTGTGCGGGATACAGCGTGAAGCTGATACATTTTTTTTAAACAAAATTTAACAAGATTTTATTTTATACTAGCGGCCCGCTCGCGGCTTCGCCCGCTTAAAATACATGATTATTGATTTAATAAACGGAATTGATTGACAACTATAATAACTTCTAATATGATTTTTTTACTACATTATCGTAATTTCTATAAGATTTTTTTATTGTTTTGAATTAAAAAATACGACAAATGTTGATATTTGATATTTATAAAATATACATAAAGCTAATTTTTATTTTTGTAACATTATCTTCTTTTTACCTATGTAATGTACGTCTCATCATAATTTTAAAACTCTGTTTAATGTGCTGATGTCAGTGAATAATTTAATTTACTCCTTCAAAAACAGCCTTAAATTTTAAATTATTGATTTGGGTAAGGATTCATAATATTATATGTAAAATAACTGTAATGATTGCATATTAACTCCTGTACAGTTTTTAAATTAGTTAAATGTACAATTGGTTAATATGTAGTTATTAAAGAGTACACGTAGAAAGGATGTTTTTAGGCATTTTTATATAGATTTATTTCACACGAACGAACAATCCTAACAATCTATGTATCTCCTTGAAGATCAAATCGTTCTTTATCTCTGTGTTGAATTAAATAAATATAAATCAGCTTCACGCTGTATCCCGCACACAGCAGGGTAGGCAGAGGGAACCTTGTGTTAAGACACTCCGTTACCCACTTTCTGCCGAATTCTAGAAGCATTGCATGCTGAGTGGCAGAACTCAACGCCGCGCTTAGCCTCGACACCAGAGCGAAGAAATGGAAATATAAATTTAAGTAAATATTTCATCTCCTCGAGTGGGGATTGAACCCACAACCAGTCGGTTTTGCAGTCACACTTCGTGTCGCTGCGCCACGGATGTCCTCAAATTAATTACTACTAAAGTTGAGTTGAATTAATTACGACTTAAACTTAAATGTTATGATTTATAAAGGTAATCTCCATTAACAATTCAATTTTGTTTACTTTATTGTATAAAATATTGTGTAATAGTGCTTTAAAAATATATATTTTTATCACAGTCATATAACCCAGACTTATCGAATGTCATTCTTTAGCCAGGAATCTTACCAGCGCGATTGCTATATAATATTCGCAGGCAAACTAATGCCTTGAGTTCATTCAAATGACGATAACTTTTTTTTTAATGAACCGATTTTGATGAACTAAACTTTAGAACCAAAGTTGAGTTAAAACAAAGCAATTGGTAAATTTTCAAGTAAATCGGTTCAGTACTTTTAGAGAAAAATGCGGACAACAAACTATCGACAGACAGACAGACAGACAGACAGACAGACAGACAGACAGACAGACAGACAGACAAGAAATTCAAAAAAAATATTTTTGCTTTTTATTATTCTTTTTAAGTGTCCCTCTATCCATTTCAGTGAAAATTACTAAATGTACAGACAAAATATTTTTACTGTCTTATTATATATAGAGATGAGGTTGTAAACAACCTCATTAAATTTTTTTGCGGTCAAAGTCAGAGCCTAGTTCAGTTACTTAACTGTTATACGATGTTAAGGTTATTGATTTGTTA
This sequence comes from Heliconius himera, assembly GCA_021202915.1. NCBI lineage: Eukaryota > Metazoa > Arthropoda > Insecta > Lepidoptera > Nymphalidae > Heliconius > Heliconius himera. Next base: position 74,981 of record JAJHJA010001134.1, on the reverse strand, counting down.
ACAAATACAAACATCAAGCAACGACTTCGGAGGCAAAGACTACTTTTTATACTATTTCTTACTGTTTATTTTTCTGCGACAACCTCGCGAACTCGCGAACTCGTTTATGTGTAATAAATGTAACTATATCACATTATGATGGCGAAATTGTACAAGAACGCATAATATTATTTCTTGTCGAGGCCATTGTGACGCAGTCGTACAGTGTCTAACAATGAAGACGATGGTGTGAGTTCGATCTCCGCTTAGGGTAATGACTAAATATTTTCCATTTCCCCGCTGTTATATAAAAGCATGAGCTAAAAAAACAAATAAAATAAATTGCCAACATTTAAATATTTAAATAAATAATTCATTTCATCGAGTAGAGATAGAACCCACACCCAGTCGTGTTTGCAGTCACACTTTCAACCCCTGCACCACGACTGGCCTATTTTTTTTTATTTTTTGTAAATACATATCAACGTACTCCAGCGCTACTCTAACTCCTCCACTCCTCTGGTGTTCCACCGGGTCGCAAGAGACGGTGATAAATTAAAATTAAGTGATCTGTAGGCTCGTTTGCCTTATTTTTTCCACAAAAAAAAATTGACACAATAGTAAATTTAATCATAGTGTATGCGGGGGCACAATGTGTGACTTTAAATATGACTGCTCGTGGATTTTATCCCCACTCGAGGAAATGAAATATTTATCTAAATTTATATTTTCATCTCTTCGCTCTGGCGCCGAATCGGTAGAAAGTGGGAAACGGAGTGTCTTAACACTAGGTTCCCTCCGCCTACCCTGCTGTTTGCGGGATACAGCTTGAAGTTGATTTGTGTTTTGTGTATTATAAAGTAAGAGCAAAGCAAGATGGATGAGACGAGGAAGTGTCATTTGCTGTTTCAGATAACGTAGCAATGGTCAATAATGAATATTACTCAAATTACCTCCACATGTTTCCTGACAATTAAACGTGGTGTTCGTAATTATTACACATTTTGCTACTGTATCCGGCTCCTCGAACTTTAGACCGTAGATTATCTATAATATCGCTGTGCACAGAAAACAAAACAATATCGTTAGAAGGAGAATGGAGTGGTATAACATAATAATATAAAATAATAGGCTTACCAAAACTAATAATTTATATTCAACCATTTATATATAATATTTATTAACCATTTATAATATTTTTTAAATACGTGAGGAGGTAACTGTGGAAATTGTGGGTGTTTAAATTAACCATTACACACTTAAATAAATTTGATCATATGTAGTTTTTTGAGGTTCACGCTGTATCCCGCACATAACAGGGTAGGCAGAGGAAATGTAGTGTTAAAACACTCGGTTCCAATTAAGACACTTCCGTCCGGAATTTAACGCCGCGCTTTGCCACGTTACCAAAGCGAGGAAATGAAAATATCAAATATTTATTTTTTTCGAATGGGTATGGAATCCGCAACCTGCATCGGTTTCAGTCGCACTGGCTTCCTATCTATAGATTGTATAATAAATAAGTATATAATACATACGCGACATAGATACATATATATATATATATATATATATATATATATATATATATATATATATATATATATATATATATATATATATATATATATATGATATGTGCAGATTTCATATTTATCTACGTACTTATAAAACGTAGGTACTTCAGGAACGTTATGAGAGCTCCATGTAACCGAATCCGATATAATAGTTTCAGATATTCTTGTATATGACATTCTAAATTATTATTGCTATGAATGGTTTTAGAGTTAATACGGCCGAATCACACACTAGCGCCTAGTATGAAGCAGCGACATGTAGATATAAAGAACTTTTGTTATTATAAAAAAAATAAACAACTTTTATAAATAGAAAAACACCTGACACTGTTACTGGAATGTAAAAAACAACTGTCGGTTTTAGACAACAAAATATTTAAAATCTAATCTATAATCGAAATTATTCGAATGTTAAGAATTTAATGATATGAACGATTTAATGATTTCTTTATTTGTGGCGTTACGTGCACAATTCACTTCCTCGATGTCACGTTGCATGAAAAACACACGAAGAAAATTGACCGTAAAAAAGAAGTAATTGTAACCAATTATAGAGTACATGTAAAATTGTAGATTTGCTCAAGCTCTCTTGACGTGAGTTCTGAGGGAGAATTTGGAGTCTAAAGTTATATTTGACATTATTAATTAAAAATATAACTTCACAAAATATTAAAATGATAATTTCTAAAAGAAAATTAAAATATTGATGCGACACAACCACAGGAAACGACTACAGGAAAGTTGTGGATTAGGCTGCGTAATAAAACAAATATGTTTCTTCTTTCTGCTTTTACGAATCCAACAGTATATTCTTTTTTTTTTCAATAAAATAAAAAGACAATAATTTTGTTCTATAGAAAAAGTATCTAAACACTACGATACGTGAAGTCACGAATTACATACAGATGACGTTTATTTGTTTACAGTTTGATCTTTCTGACGTTTCATCGTAAAAAACTGGACAAACGCAACGGCTCGCCCGTCTCGGGCTCGCCCACCGTGGGGCTCCGTACAAAAATTGGAGGTCTCGAGTTTTTTTCTGAAATTAAGCTAGGCTTAGCCAGAGCCCTTTCATCTGATACCTTACTTGAACTAACGACCAAATTTTGTCCCCCTTTTAAGGCTATTATTTTTATGCATTAACTACAAATGTATAGTTTTCACATTTTTTCCTGAACTAGTACTACCTGTAGATGCTGGCTGCCAAATTTCATAATTCTAGGTCAATCGGAAGTACACTATGAATTTTGATTCCCTTTATAGCAGGGGTTCCCAACCTTTTCTTGATCAAGGACCACTTTTATATCATTCTTGGTAGCAGGGACCACTATGCATGTAGGTATATTAAAAATTAACTGTGATAATTAAACAGAACCTTCACCTCCCCATCCCCAAACATAAAATTAAAATCGTTCGCGGACCACATTTAGGCTTCTGCGGACCACTGGTGGTCCGCGGACCACTGGTTGGGAAACACTGCTTTATAGTGTCGAGATACAAGTTATTTGCAATATAAACGGCCATATCTTTTTTAAGTAAATATAGAAATACGATTTTTTGGACTTTCAACTCGATATCTCCAAGCGTTCCTGAGAAAAAGGTTCTTGATAGACAGACAGACAGATGGACAATAAAGTGGTCTTATAGGGGTTTCTTTTTTCCTTAAAAAGTACGGAGCCTTAAAAATTTAAATGAAGTTTTAAATTAATCTGGTTCTTTTAGTGATTAAAATTAATATATTTTCTTTTTCTTAGCCAACTAAATAATTTATTAGATTTAGGAAATACTCGTTCATTATATGAAATTAAATAAATATTTTAGTATTTTATTTTGCGATATCCAACCGGTAGCCTGGAAAAATTGAAATTGATATTTCAGCGATAAAGTCGCCTATTGTACATAGTTTTTTTAATATCAGAGTGTTGAAGGAGAGAATGAGTTTTTTTATCATTATGAGTGAAGTCTATTATATATATGTTTCAACTTCTGTTTGTTCACATAGTACAGTGTACATGTTATGTTCTGATACTCCACCAGATTAAGCCGGGTAAGACTCACCTGTATATTATGTTATATGTATAATTCATCTGTCACATAATATTTGATCATTACAAATTGATGGCAATTTAGTAAAATAAAACCCTGAAATCTTATAAAAGATGTTAATAATTTTTTTTAGAGTTTTTTTTATTATATTATAATGTTATGATGCTCTATGACATTTATTTATATGCTCGAGTGCTATGCGGTGAAACGGGTTATAAAATATTAAGAATATATGTACTTACGAGTACACCTTCACAATTATTCAAATTAATTTGGCACTAAAAAACTTAATCGAGAAAAATGTAAATTTTAACCTTGTAAATTATATTAAAATGTTTTTTATTATCCTGCGATAAAAAATATATTTACACCAACTTATTCTTTAATACAGTGTAAATATAAAAAAGGATACCGAGAACTTAGAGGTTAGACACTCCATTCCCATTAATATACGTATCCGTTTCCCACCTTTCGCCGAATTCTGGAGGTAATGTTGAGTGGCGAAATTCAAGGCCCCACTTTGCCTCGTTATCAAAGCAACATCATCAACTGTTTGACCTGTTACCTGCCGCCGATTTTTCTAACCGCACAGTACGCCATGAGCTAAAGTATCATCCACACCATCTGGATACGTAGCAATCCACTACTGTGCGGTTTCGTAGGAACTTCCTTCCACGCGCCACGGAACTGTACAATGGCCTAACCGCGGCAGTGTTTCCAGGTCGATATGACATGGGTACCATCAAAAAGCGCGCCTATCTCCACCTTAACAGCCGGCAACGCACCTGCAGCTCCTCTGGTATTGCACGGGGTCGTGGGCGGCGGTAATCACTTACCATCAGGTGACCCGAACGCTCGTTTGTCTTGTCCTTTCCATAAAAAAAAGAGCGAGTTCCCCTGTGACACAACTCCATTTTCCATGATCCAGTTTTCCATAAATTTTCCAAACAAGTTTCCTAAGGTATAAAAGATATACAAATGACAAACAAAATAAATAATAACAACAACAAAAAAAACATACATAAATAAGTCTAATAATAGTAAATCTATTTACTGCAATACACACAAAGGAAGATTTTGCAGTGTGCTTCAATGAAATATTATATATTATATATCATATTCATATTAAATAGTATCAATATCAATCATAGAAGCAATATAATTATATGATATAAGTTGTAGTTATGATATTTATTAGAAAATGTTTTGCAAATATGTTAGGATCCCGGATATGACCTTATCACTATCTCCCACCGTTCATTTTGATTACGCGGAAAGTGATTGTACCTATTACATACATCGATATTATTGTAATATACAGGACTGCACTGCACACCTTCTATAGGAGAAACATACGAGTATAGGGCAACATATTTCAAACTTATTCCTTAAAAAAATTATCAAGATTTTTTTATAATTTCATTACATGATTTTTATTACGTGTGACGCATTTACGAATATATACCAATAACGTAAATAACAACTACTACAAAAATACTACTAAACATTGCCGATCTACCACTTCATTTTCAAAAACCATACCAGAAAGAGAAAGGGATATCTCGTTCTCTTTTCCGTAATTACCTATTTTCTAACCAAACTTCAACTTCACCTCCAATACCGCCAGGTAGAAGTTGAATGTTGTTACCGTAGGTAATACCGTAGGTATTGCCGGTGAAGTTTATTAGGTGAATTTCGTGAATGAGGCGTATGCGATGTTGCCGCTTTTATAGATTAGTGTATGTGTGCGTTATTCGTAACAAAGGGTGTTTTAATTTACAACGACGATGTTATTATTAATTTTGTTTAAAAAAAAACACTTTTTGGGAAAAACGCTACTCGGCTCTTGTAGAATAGTTGAAACTATGCTTTCATTTAAAATAGTAAAGATAAAAACACTGTATAATCAGCCAATGTTACGCCAAGGCCTTGTGCAATTAGCGACATTTAAAAATCGATGATAACTTCAATGACGATCAAAGTTCATTATATATTGAATTAAAGTTAATATTGGTAAAAATAAGGCGTGGTTTACAATAGTGACATGAAGAATAAAATAAAATTTGTCTATTCTGAATAATGTTCGAAAGTGTCTTTCGTAATTATAAAAGAGTAACGGCCCACTCACACTCATACCACCTATAACTCCTTAATAATGCTGCATTTGCTAACAGATTAGTTATATAATTTATACATTAAAGCGCTGAAATAACATCTTGCAATTTTCAATTGTTTTTTGTCGAAAAATGCTTGATTTATAAGAGATAGATATACGGCGTCGCGGACTTTTTTTTTAACTTATAAACTAGAATATTTTTGTCATACAATGTACTGACATATATGTGTAGCTATTTTTGCAGCGCTCACAGTAGTTTGACGGCATTCATTATTATTTTTATTCCGTTTTTTAAGGCTAACTAATGTAATGTTATATAGCGTATAGCACTTCTGAAGAATGTAGCTTTCATACAAAATTTTAAAAAAGTAAATCGGACCAGTAGATCCCGAGATCTTAGCATCTAAATAAACAAACAAACTCTTCCGCTTTATTATATTACGATGGATATCATATAATTTTAATATTTTTAAAGTGGTTCCAATGGTTCCACATTAAGGAAAGAAAAATACTTATAAAAAAAATAAAAAATATAACATACCGGGATTTGAACCTGCGCCTCTTTGCAAATCGTCCGTCATGTCCATCTTGGACGGCCCACAGCTCTTTGAAAGGCCCACGTGAAGGGTCTGGTATTAACAGATATACATTTTTTATATTATTCTTAACAACATATGTAAATACAGTAAATACGTTTACCTTAAGTTTACACGTTCACTTACTTTAACGTCGCCAACTCTGAAAATATTAAGCTTAATATATAAATTTTGAGGACTATTAGTTATTAGTCCCCAAAATTTCAACTTTTATAAATTGACGAAGGCCAGGCGGCCCTGGGATCTTGGGATATAAGCCCTTAATGTTGATCATTTGTGCCGCGGCTTGCGCTGCGTTCGCTTACTATATCCCCGCCATACCTTTGCACGTTTCCAGTACAATTCTGCCCTGATATTAAATTTTTTATTAATTAAAAATTATTCTTTAAGTCGCTAAAAGATATTTTATATATAATAGGCACTATTTTTTTTCCTATTACATTTATTATTAACTCACATTTTTGCTCCTAATATAATTCTTTTTTATTTTAATATCATGATATAATAAAAGTTGAAATAAAACAACATTTGTGTCATCATTTAAATTATAAAAGATGATATCAGTTTCGGAACGTTAATCGATAACAATGAAATAAAATGCGTAAAAATAAAAAATCCCAAGATATTATCCTTACAATAATATCTTGAATTCAATTATAAAGTATCTGGCCATTGTTTGAACATTATTAAAATATTTTTTATAACTGTTGCAACACATGCAACAATTGTAATTTTATTTTCGTTTTGGATATAATATATGCAGTTTTAGGGTATTACAACATAAAAAAAAACCTGTTAAGTGCGAGTCGGATTCACCCACCGAGGCTCCCGTACTAATTTCAGGATTGTAGGTAAACGGAAAGTACAACTTATGAAAGTTGACAAACTTGTTTGCTTGCATTTGCAATCATTTTATATGAAATGAACTACAAAAAAAACTTTGTAATTTTTATTGCATTCAGTAATGTCTTATACATTTTGTGAATTTTTCTATGAAATATCTATAAATTTTGATGTTTTGGATTTTTTTTATTAGTATTGTAAGTTCTCCTTTCGTATCAAATTTCATTAACGTATAATGTTTTGATTACGCGGCGAATTTGCAATTTGCACAAAATGTAGCGAAATCATAAATGCTATTATTTTTGATTACGTTGATTTCAAATTTATTTTTTCTGCGCCTCAAGGGACCGTGGACCTAAATATTTGATATAAATGAATCCTCCACACGACCTAGACATAAATTGTTTTGACAGACGAACAGACAGACAAGAAAGTGATCTTATAAGGGTTCCGTTTTTACCATTACGCAACCCTAAAAATATTGCAAATTGACAAAATTACAAAAATAAAAATATAGGTATACCTAATGTATTTTATTTTAAACTGGAAGTCGATACAAGTTGTAGATATTTTTAATAATTATCCTTAAAATATTTACTTTGATCAATTTAGGGTACGATTATGCTAGTAAAACCGTGCCGTGTATATATATTTATCAGTGGTAATAAGAAAATATAGAAGTGAACTGCAATATCTATTCATACAAATTGAATATCAACATATTTACAATATTATTGAGGTCTTGGCACAGTGGGACTCTCCCATCATCTCATAAATGTTAAAATAGTAAATTTCTAACATTATCGTTTTTTCTATTGGAGTTTTCACTGCCACCACTGGCTACTGATAGAATCCCAATTATTTTTATATTTCATGAATACTACTTTAATTTTAAATAGCTGAAAATTATATTCTTTGTAATCTAAATATATTGGTTAATTGATAACAGTGACTGCTGCAATACTGCCTTTGAGATAACATGTAAAGTCAGATTAAAGAATTGACTCCAACGCTCTGAAAGAAAAATCGAATGATTACATAGTGACAAACCACGACAAAATACAAAAAAAAATGATTGAAACACCGCTAAAAAAATTTAAAACTACCAATGTTCTGCAGAGATAACGGGTATTAATGGGGAGTCAATAAAAGGTCTTTATAATTCTGCAAATATATCGTCAGGATTCACCGTAAATTTTGAAAAAAAAAAAAGGTTAACACACACACACACACACAGACACTTAATGCAGAGTAATTATATGTTAACAAGTACAACTGGTATCACATGCCTTATTCGTTACATAAAATTCTATTTTATTCAGAACACAAAAGGTATAGGTTGCATCATGTCAGGAAGTGTTCCTGATCAGCTATTAATGAAGATGTCTTCCACATTTTAGTGTAACCTCTGACCATTGAACATTTCAAGCTTCAGCATACCAGGTGTAACAAAAAATATATAGAAAACTGACGAAGCTAAAGGATTTCATCAAGTCATAGAATAATTTTTTTGTTTACGTCACTATAATTCATTTTTTTTTAATTAAAAGCCTAGATTTAGTATACTTACGCTACTTTTAATAATTTAATACTTTTAATAATCTATTATTTTAATATTGTTTATTATATCACTTTATCATATAAGGGTTTCTAAAATAAAAGATTTATATTAGTTTACTTATTGAGTAAGTACTCGAGTTCAAGTAGTTATGTACTAGGTCCTTGCCCGTAGAAGACAAAGACACGTGTTGAGTTTGGTCATAATACAACAGTCTTATCACGATGTCAGTGAACGTTTGACGTAAGCAGCTGATATGAATATAGGCCGTACCGAAATATATTGGCATATAAACGTGTGTGCAAAACATGTATATTAATTAAGGAAAAAAAAGAAAATAGAACCGACTGTATAAGAACAAAAAATGTAAAAATTAAAAAGAAAAAATCTAGCCTGGTTGTGTATTATAAAACTACCAGCCTCAACCAATTTAATTAGTTAATTTTTTAAATAATTTTTTGCCTTATTGGGCTAGTTTTTTTACATTTTTATTGAGTTGGGTAATAATTGGTAAATTTCACAACATTATTCCATGGCAGGGTTGAAATCAAGAGGATTTTAACCTCGGCTTTTGCAATCTCCAGTCACATTATTAGCAGTAGAATATCAAGAAACTGGATGTAAAGATAAACAATAAGCCTTATAAAGTTTCATTAAAGTACTTTTTGTTTTATTTTTAAATATTACCCATAAAACACAAAAAGTGACAAAATTTGATTTATTGCATTATTAAAATATATTTTAGTAGCTATTGAAATATAAGAAAAACATATTATTGACATATTTTTGTTGGTAATCGATATACAATATCAAAGTTACCTACATATATTAGTTACCTTAAAATAGCACCTTATAGTGACAACTAACTGTACAATACGGTCAACTAGTCGTAGGAAAATTTACTTAATTTTTGTAAGAGCAGATGTTCACTCAATGCTCGTATATTTAAACCAACTCCTAAAATCCTAAAACCAACTCATGGCCTAAGATCCCATCGCTTAAAACTGTAGGGATTAGATTTTCTAATGAAACTTATATTTAAGAAAGATACATGATAGTAGAATAGATTACACTAGGGTTGCCCAAAAAAATCCTGCCGCAATCACCTTTAATTAATGTTTTTCGTAACTCGTTTGAAAGAAAATCGCATAAGGAATTAGAAAAACAATGGTTGCCAGCTCTCAGTCTGCCGCAAGCCCAGGGTTGCCTGGTTTAAAGAGGTCAGTTAATGTTAATATTTGCACTCATATGTTTTTTTAATGAATTATATATCAAATTAAAGCTTATTTTTTTCTCATTACTAAAACACATGGTTGCCTGCAAAATAACTGCCGCAAGCAAAGGTTGCCATCATTTGAAATATTTTATTCCGATTCCGTTTGACTTAGAATAGACGATGAAATACGCGGTTTACCTTATGTTTTAAAGTACAATATTATAAAATAGAAGGTCAATCTTAAAATTAATATTTATTCTAGCTGTTCACCTGTTAAATGAAAAATAAAAATCAAATCAGATTCACGCTGTATCCCGCACGCAGCAGGGTAGGCAGAGGGAACCTAGTGTTAAGACAGTCCGTTCCCCACTCTCTGCCGAATTCTGGAGGCATTGCGTGTTGAATGGCAGAACTCAACGCCGCGCTTTGCTTCGACACCAGAATGGAAATATAAATTTAAGTGAATATTTCATCTCCTCGAGTGTGGTTCCTCTTTATATTTTTGTTTTACAACAATGAACTTTTTGTAACACTGTAAGTGATAACCGTGCATTGTGTTACTATTTAAGAAAATGTTACTGTATATAAAATTCATTTTTTGGCGAAACAACAACATAATTTTACACTTCATACTCATTATTAAGTTCCACACACATTTTCGCACAAAAAACAGATCTTCATTTTTGTCATGTTAATGTTGCACTGTTATTGCATTTAGAAACAACACATCTACGAAAATAAAATTATTGCATTTTGTTTGCTTTGTATACCGCCGCAAAATGTTTATCTATAGTAAAAAGTAGACAACTAATTGATATTTGTCGACTCCTGGTCATAAACCTTAAATAGCGTTTATTATTCGGCATAACTGTCGAAATTTCTTAGAATTTATTTCTGATAAATTAATTTTGTTTATTATAATTCTATCATATATATTTCTTTCAATGCAAATTCTTAAAAGTTGCGTGAGAAAAAAAAGATTGCGGCAACCGTTATCAAAAAAAAAACGAGAAAAAAATATCAAACGAGCAGAGGACAAAGAGAGAGAGAGAGTATATTGAAATGTTATTTTCCATATTTTCTTAATTAATAAAAAAACATACGCAATAATTGTCGCCCTTCATTATCTTAAGGAAACATGATGTAATTAGTACCTTATAATAGATTGATATTTGTAAGCATTTATTTAATTAGATAATTTAGTCGTTTTAAAATGATAATTTAAATTAGTATTAGTATTTAGAAAACAGATTTAGCAAAGACTTAATATCATGGGTTCATTATTTCACTTGAAAAATAAGGATGATTTCATATTTAAATAGTTTTTTGTATGTTCTTAATATGATTATAATCATCATTTAACAGGTAAATAGCTATAATAAACATTAATTTTAAGATTGACCTTCTATTATATAATATTTTACTTTAAAACATAAGGCAAATCGCGTATTTCATCGTCTATTCTCAGTCAAACGGAATCAGAACAAAATATTTCAAATGATGGCAACCTTTGCTTGCGGCAGCCATTTTCCAGGCAACCATGTGTTTTAGTGATGACAAAAAAATAAGCTTTAATTTGATATATAATTCATTAAAAAAACACATGAGTGCAAATATTCACATTAAGTAACCTCTTTAAACCAGGCAACCCTGGACTTGCGGCAGACTGAGAGCTGGCAACCATTGTTTTTCCAATTCCTTATGCGATTTTCTTTCAAATGATGTGCGATTCACATAAAAAACATATGAGTGCAATTTTCTCCAAAAACGAGTTACGAAAAACATTAATTAAAGGTGATTGCGGCAGGATTCTTTTAGGCAACCCTAGTGTAATCTATTCTGCTATCATATATCATTCTTAAATATAAGTTTCATTAGAAAGTCTGATCCCTACAGTTTTAAGCGATGGGATCTCCACCTATCAGCGCAACCATGGGGGCCATGACTCGCCTACCGTACTATACACAAAGCATTGACGTAAAAATAGCGTATGGGGAAGTAAACATTAAACCGAATTTCCTACTATGTTGTTCTCGGTTCTTTTCGCAGTTTGATAACTTATTGTTAGTATTTATATGCTTGTCACATCCAAATAAAACAAGGAAGTTTGTTGACATAGATTTTTTTCATAGAACATTTTATGCAAGTCTACTCTTTTGACTATCCTATTTCATATGTACTAATACTATAATTCCAGAGTAGCTTTATGTATTTATTTTCTTTGTGTTAAAATACAAATCTTGATTTTAGTGCAATTTATATCTAATGAGGACTGACTCACACAAAGCGAAATTCATTGCTCATAATAGTAATTAGAAATAAAAGAGTTTTCTTTAAAAAAATTAAGGTCAGATCGAATAACAACCTCGCAGTCAGTCACAATGGAATGAGTCACATTCCATTGACCGAAGATTCCATTGACATATATATTGAATATCTGGAACATCTGATGATTAACCATAACAGTTCAACTAAACGAAATGTCTTCTTCTTATTCTCTCTCTTCTTCTTCTTGCTGTAAGTTACAACGGATTCTTAGAATGGGGAAGTAGCATAGCAAAGGCCATAAAGTCCACGTAAACAAAGTTTCGGGCAGCCAGTAAAGTATAAAATACTATTTAAATTTATGTATAAAATTACAGTATAGACATTCCGAATCTTTACTATAAATCTTTGGTAACTAAAATATTTTTAATTCGTTAAGTTTATTAATAGTTTGTTTTTCTCTTTTTCCCGACTGCTAAGGAAGGGTTATGTTTTTCGCGCGTATCTTGTATGTATGTAATATTCTTTATTACCTCGTATCTCCAGAACTGCTGAACGGATTTACATATTTGAGGTATCATTAGATTCGTATTAGCAGCCCAAGTGTTCTTAGATAGGTGACGTTAATACAAAATAATCATGGCGGCTGTGGTACGCCATTGAACTTAGTGAAAAAAAAAATTTCGTTTCGAATATTACAATATGGGTATCAAATTCAAGAGCTCAATTTTAGGATTTCAAAAAGGTATATCATGATTATCATTACCATAATAAATTCTAACAAAAAAATGAAAAATAAAAAAATATTTGTAAAAACAAAAACCCCGACTGCATCAAACTAAAAAGAAAATAAACAAGCCCAATAGTTTATTAGGATTAACAGGCGGGACCTATAAGTAATTCTTCAATCAATAAAATCTTTACCAGGAACCCCGCATAATTTAAAGAGGTCCCGACTGTTAATCCTAATAAACTATTGGGCTTGTTTATTTTCTTTTTAGTTTGATGCAGTCGGGGTTTTTGTTTTTACAAATATTTTTTTATTAGCAGAATATGTTATACTATTTCTTTTACAGTTTTAAATACAAATAACAAATACGAATATGTCAAAAAAATATTTGTCTTCACTATAAACGAGACGGTGGTGGAATTTAAATTTGGTAAGAAAACAAAGTTGCGCCAATCAACGGGCAGTCGGAAAATGGGGAACGGTGTGCCTTTAGACTAGGTTCTCTCTTCTATATCGGGGTGAATATAGTGTGAAAGAAAAAGTTAAGTTTTTAATTAATCTAACTTACAATTAATTTATAAAATGTTATCATAAGTATATATTAATAATAAAGAAATACTTACTCATGCTTGATATTTAATGACAAACAGTAGGTACCTACTGCAGTAATTTTTAGACTATAATAGTAATATTTCGAATAACTACGCAAATACGACACTTTAAAATTACAATATATGCGTTTCAACATTTCCGTTGAAGTAATATTACAGAATTATTTTTCTCCTCGCTTTAAATAACCGTATCGTTTGGCGTTCCGTTGTCTCTGATTACCCCGCTAGGGATAAAGCGTGAAGTTAGGTTTAAGTTAAATATTTATTAAGTTATATATTAAAATATGAAAATATAAAAAAACAGATTTTCAGTCAAGAAAAAATATTCTTGGCTTAGTTTACCAAAATCATAATTATTTTTCTAAAATAAACATTTTAGAATAGTTTTAGCTAATTTTACCTCAAATAATACATACATAGGTAACTTGTATTATATTTCATACAATTTATTTCTACTGCCACTTCCTTCCTCTAATCTAGGTTTAAAAATTGCATGAAATATTCCATGACATACACATTGTATCGAAAAATAAAAACAATAAAAAATACAGTCGAATTGATAACCTCCATTTTTTTGAAGTCAGTTAAAAATATAGCATTCACTTATCGCAATGTCTTAAAAATTTGGCGGGTGTAAGGAAAGGTGTTCTAATACTTGGTTCCTTCGGCCTACATCCTTCTATGTGGAAAAAATGTGAAGCTGCTTTTTTAGAGTTTCGTACCTCAAAAGGTAAAAACAGAACTCTTATAGGATCACTTTATTGTCCGTCTGTTCGTCTCTCAAGATTTATCTCTAGATCGCGTAGAGGTATCAAACTTAAAATAATATTATATATTTAGGTCTATGGTTCCTTAAAGCACAAAAAAACAAAGCTTCTAAGTCAACACAAAATAAATATACGAGCATTTATACAAATGAAGGAAAAATACCGAAAGTAAATGTTAATAAAATACCTACAAGGTATTTCGATAAAAAAAATATTACAAATTTATATTTGTAGTTCATTTCTTACACAGTGGGTACATATGCCTGCAAATTTAAGTTTGTCAACTTTTGTAAATTGTACGGAAGCCTCGAGGGCGAGTTCGACCCGCTCTTAACCGTTTTTTTAGATTTAGCTTCCGGAAGTCTGGTCAGGGCTATATTAAAACATATTAAAATAAATAAAATATTATTACCTAAATGCTAATGATAGGCTTATGTTAAAAATATATATAAATATAGCTGCATAAAATAAACAAGCACGCGAGTTTTGTAATAAACGCTGTTCTAGTTCGCTTTAGCACTAGAGGTCAATGATACTTTGATTTTATATTACTGTAATACGTAATTATATAACATATATGTAAATAAAAAATAAAATTAGCTTCACGCTATATCCCGCACACAGCAGGGTAGGCAGAGGGAACCTAGTGTTAAGACACTCCGTTCCCCACTTTCTGCCGAATTCTGGAGGCATTGCGTGTTGAGTGGCAGAACTCAACGCCGCGCTTAACCTCGACACCAGAGCGAAGAAATGGAAATATAAATTTAAGTAAATATTTCATCTCCTCGAGTGGGGATCGAACCCACAACCAGTCGGTTTTGCAGTCACACCTCGTGCCGCTGCGCCACGACCGGCCTCTATAACATATATGTATTTGGTCGATTAATATATATTTTTGTAGAATTTTGTAATTACATATTTACTTTTAACGGCGCAGTGCGGCGTTGTGTTCTGCCAATCAACATGCAATGTATCTATAATTCGGTGGAAAGTGGGGAACGGAAGTGTCTAATGGCAACAGAGTGCCTTAATACTAGGTTCCCTGATTCCCTCTGCTTAACTTACTATGTGCAGGATACAGCGTAAGCATAAAAATATCGAACGACTTCTTAAGAAGAATAGATAGAATTCATAAGAAGTATACGTTTACACAAATTTAGATTAGAAAATACATTTCTGAGGCCAGTCGTGGCGCAATGGCACAAAGTGTGACTGTTAAACCGACTGGTTGTTGGTTCTATCCCCATTCGAGGAGATAAAATATTTACTTAAATTGATATTTCCATTTCTCCAAAATTCGGCAGAAAGTGGGAAACGGAGTGCCTTAACACAAAGTTCCCTCTGCCTACCCTGCTGCGTGCGGGATACAGCGTGAAGCTGTATAAAATACATTTCTACAACGAAAGAAATATACGTACAAAGGTATTATTCAGTGTTTAATGTTATTATTCTTTATGACTTAAACTCGTATCGGTACAGTTGCGTAACTAATGAATAGATATTGACTTCTATTATATATTATAAGTGGTATCAACGTAATTAGCTCTCCATAGATACTGGTCTCCTAGTCATTTAAAAATATTATTACAATTTTTTCAAGACGTTAATTACGAGTGAGGTCACAATGTATAATTATTATCACTAGTTGTATTACTAAGTAATAACGACGCTCTGGTGTTTTATATTTTATATAAGTGTTCGTTTTCACGATATCCCGCGCACAGCAGGGTAGGTAGAGGGAACCTAATGTTAAGACACTCCGTTAACCAATTCAATAGGCATTGTGTATTGAGTGGCGGAACTCAACGCCGTGCTTTGCCTCAACACGAATGCGAGGAAACGAAAATATGAAATATTTCATTTCCTGGAGCGGAAATCGACTCTACCAAACCTTGGCGCTTACAGCCATACGCTTGTGCCCCTGCCTCACAACTGTCCTCATTATATAAAAACCTTATAATAAAAGTTTTATTTAATTTATTATATTTGATCAAGCACTGACAAAATATATTTATGATTGAAAGCAATATTAAGATTAGAACAATGACTTAAAACTCCGGTTTCAGCCTAATCCACGAAATTTCTGGAGATACGGAAATAGATATAAAGAAATAAAAGATAAGTATATATTAATTGCTGCAACATAAAGAAGTTACAAGTGAACACTATTAATGTAGTTCATTATTCAAATAAATATGGTTCAATGGAAATACATGATTATTTCTCATTATTTTTCTAAAAGAGTTCCATACAAATCCATACTCTAAAAGTAAATGCGGTCTATAGCGGGCTGTGAAGGCAGGCTGGTCACATTGGTCGCGTACCAGATAGTGTATCAAGGTGGCTTCGATATTAAATTACCTAAGGCGAACTAGCCACTTCTAGTGCCACGATTCCTATTTATCTATTTATTTTTTATTACAAACGAAAAAATGCGACGATTTAAATGATAGAACAAAAGACTTTCGTACATTTTTTTTTGTGAAATCCATGTTTTTCGAAACCAAAACAATATAAAAAAAATTAAAAACAGCGGCACAAAGTGTGACTGTAAAACCGACTGGTTGTGGGTTCGATCCACACTCGAGGAGATGAAATATTTACTTAAATTTATATTTCCATTTCTTCGCTCTGGTGTCGAGGCAAAACACGGCGTTGAGTTCTGCCACTTAACACGCAATGCCTCCAGAATTCGGTAGACAGTGGGGAACGGCGTGTCTTACACTAGGTTCTCTCTGCTTACCCTGATGTGTGCGGGATAGCCTCAGCAGTCACCGCTAGTCGATTTTGACATATCTAAAACAAGCAGAGATATATGGTAAATAAGTTTATTTGACTTCACATTAGTGGTTTTATTGTGGCGTCATAGTCTTTTAGTTTTGTGATAATGTCCGAATTTGTGCCAAGTAATTGTTGTTTTTGTGGAAACTATTAATTTTCTCATTTTATTCATAGAAAGAAAGAAGAGACCAGTCTTGGCGCAGCGGCACGAAGTGTGACTGTAAAACCGACTGGTTGTGGGTTCGATCCCCATTCGATTGAGTTCTGCCACTCAACACGCAATACCTCCAGAATTCGGCAAAAAGTGAGGAACGGAGTGTCTTAACACTAGGTTACCTCTGCCTACCCTGCTGTGTGCGGGATACAGCGTGAAGCTGATTTTTATTCAAAGAAAGCGTTGATAAGTAGTAAATTAAACAACGTACCATGATTGATTCTGACGCTTTTAAGTCATATGGAACGGTCATATGGAAAAATGACTTTAAATTCATCGATAGAGTCAAAAGATACACTTTTATCGTAACGGATTTCTGCCAGAAAGATGAAGATCGTAGGGAAAAATCGTAGCTAGCGATAAAACTTGGCAACTTAGTTGTCGATGTTTTTTTACATCTAATAGTATAATAGAGCAGGAGCAGAATAATGTAATATAAAAATAGCAGCTATACAACTTGATGTATTTGTATAAAAAAATCCAAAATAATCATATATCATTTATTTACCTAACGATGATATAAATAATTAATTCATTAAAATCATTTATCAAAGTATGTATATATAAAGAAAAATAATTAGTAAAGTATACAAAAATAGTTGCACAATATGTTTTGCGCAATTTAACATTATCGCTATTAGTGTGGGTGTAACGTGTATGTGGGTCAAAACTATGTGATTACAAATTTACCTATGAAATGTTCGATATCTGCGTTCAAAGTTCACTATTCACTATTAACTCAACAAACTATGTACTTTTGCCATATCACTATGTAAGGTATATGCAGAGTATTGTGAGTACCTAACTAGAGTTCCGGCCGCGGCATCGCCTGTGTGGACTATACGATTATGACTATAACTATATTTTCCATATATGCATAAATAATCAATTTTATTTATAATACTTTCAATTTTTAGTACATGCTGCGATTGTCTTTAATTGGAAAAACATTTAGTCTATAAATAGATCTCGATGTAATTTGGTCATGTTGTAATGTTTCTTCTTTTGACGATCCTAAATAAATAAATAAATATACATGTATCATCATAAAAATCGAGGCAAGACATGGCGCAGGGGCACAAAGTGACTGTAAACGCAACTGGTTGTGGGTTCAACACACAATGCCTCCAGAATTCGGCGGAAAGTGTCCCCACTTTCCGCCGATAAGAAAATCTGTTCCCACAGATTTTCTTATCTCTGGGTTCCCTCTGCCTACTCTGCAGTATGCGGGATGCAGCGTAAAGCTGATTATATCATTGAAAAAAGTTGTTTAAAGTATAAAAGAATTAAATAACAACTCATAATAACTTAATAACAAATTTAGATTGCCTAAGTTTGAATAACTTGGTAATCTTAATTAACTGATTGAACTCTGTCAACTAGAATTAAAAGTAGATTATATGAATATAAATTTTAATTACTAATATTTTGTTAATGTTATAATAGATCGATAAAACAAGCTTACAGCAATAGTATAGATACAGTAGGTAATTGAAATTCTTATCTCCACTAATATTACATAAATAATACTTTTCTGTCCAAAATTGCAACTATATGTTTCGTATAAAATAAGCAATTCTTGTGAAACAAGCAACCCAGTCCGATCGACGACCGCAAGTCTAGGTTCGAGTCTCGCAGGGGACGCCCTTGCCGCCGTCGATATCTTCTCAGGCAGCCAAATAGTGCTTGCAAATTATTAGGGACAGAGTACCCTCTTTCCTACCTACCCGGTGTCGCTGTACAATAAATATCTGTATTTATTTTTTAAAAAATGTTCAAAATAAAACAGTAAATACTTCCATGTTATCTAATAATGGATTTATGACGCTGATTAGATTATAAGTATTAAATGTTAAAAGGTTATCATATAGTAGCAAGAAAGACGCAATCCTTTCCACCTCGTTTATAAATAGGTAATAGTTACCTATAGCTAGACTTATGTATTGCTCTATGTTTTAGATTAGTTCATTTTTAGGATTCCATACTTTAAAAAAAAACGTATTCCTTATAACATTACTGTGTTGTTCGTCTGTCTGTATGTCTGTCTGTCTGCCGAGATAATTTATCTCAAGATCGCGTGGATGTATTAATAAATTTGTCAACTTCTATACCTAAACTGTACGTTGTACTTCCCGTTGACCTACCATCCTGAAATTGATACGGAATCCTCGGTGGACGAGCCCTTTTTTTTATTATACTCTTTATTCCGAAAACCGCAAGCAATAGAGAGAAGGATAAAAACACTATTTTCTCCACATTCCCCTGAATTGAAAATATTTTGTGTTAAATATGTATCTTTGTTTTACCAGAGCGCGAACCAGAAATTTGTAATTCTCAAAATATATACATGCCACTGTAATTATTTTTATAATTGTTTTAAAGACTCGGAAGATATTTTTGACCACACATTATTTAACTTCAACTTTAATGTTTACGAAACACACGAAACAAAATTATTTTTTTATCTTAATGTATCATCGCAAGGAACACAATTTTAACCTTATGAAGAAGTACGTGTAGGCTTATGAATATTTATATTCAGTATTTCTTATATTTTATAAACTTTTGTTTTATCTGTTTTCATATATTTATTTTTGCACTGTACTATTCCCGGTCTTTTCCATTGGTTTCTGAGATAAGTCGAAGAGGTCACTTGTGGGATAAGGCCGCTTTTTCACATTTTATATTTTGTTTTAACTCTTGGTAATTAAGTATTCGTAAGCATGATGTAAAGTAAAAAGTTTTTATATAAATTTATTGTAGTAATTAAAGAGTCAAAGTCCATAATTTACCTTTTATTACAATATAGTTTCTGTTTTTGGCAAAAACTAATTAAAATCAGCACAGTTGTTTTTGTAATCAGTTAAAATACACACATACCTTTAATTTATATTATTCTAGTTTATATGTTCATTAAGATTTAGGTACAACTATATTATATTATTATAATTTTGAATTAAAAATAAATAGATAATAAATAACACTTAGAGGCCAGGTTTAAAGGTCCTGACGCGGGTACACAAGCGTATTATTCTAGTTTATTATACTTACACTTACTCACTTTAATAATGGGACACTATCCCATTTCTATTATATTTCGTCATAACTTTCTTTCTTATAAAAGAAACAAAAATATAATTATATATATTACAAAAACAGACAATTATTAACGAACAATTAATAAAATAAGACCTAATTTTTTTTTTTCATTTCATATGAACGATTGCTTAATATAAATAAAGAATACAATAAAACATCTAAGATTTCTACCTTCTAGGATCAATATTCAACAAAAGTAGGTACTATACTGTGAAAGTGTCCAAATATTAACTTTGAGCAGATATATTTTGGTTTTTACTCTAGGATTCAGGTCCCCTTTACCTTACGTGATACAAAGTGAAGCAAAAAAAATAAAAATAAAAAACATTAACTTTGATAGCAGGTACCTATTTTTAATTTTACTTTAGTCTAAATTTTAGTTTTGCGAATAAATTATAACTTATATAATATAATTGTTTCTTGTTGTTAATCATTACTTTCTTGAAAAAGAGGTTCTTGATCGTCATTGCAAGTCTTGAAAATTAAACACTGTGGTCCTAGTATACTCTTAAAGAACTTTACATTTAAGAGCCTGTAGGAAACTTTCATATTATAGTGCCGGCCGCAGCTCGTTCTCAGTCCTTGCTTATATTCTTGTATGAGAAATATGCGTGATTGGACTAGAACTTGAAAGGAACGATAGTTAGAAGAATAGAAGAATAGAAAGCTCTCATTTATCAGCTCTTCACAGTATCGCGTATATGGCCCGGTAGGCAGAGAGAACCCAATGCAAGACACTCCGTTCCCCGCTTACCGGGTAATGTTGGAGATGTTCGACGACTCATCGTCCCACTTTGTCCTCTTACGCGTGGC
Source organism: Heliconius himera (assembly GCA_021202915.1). Lineage (NCBI taxonomy): Eukaryota > Metazoa > Arthropoda > Insecta > Lepidoptera > Nymphalidae > Heliconius > Heliconius himera. The sequence goes on along the minus strand of JAJHJA010001134.1, from coordinate 53,770 downwards.
TGCTGATTCCGATAAGGTAATCATCAGTACATCAAGTTTAAATTTTTATAAAATGTCCACATCTGCACTCCTTTGGGACACAAAAAAAAAAGCTTCAAACGTAATCTGCCGACCTGGAGGCTGTCGACCGCTTGGGGCTTAAGAAACCGGTCAAGTGCGAGTAGATCTCTCTGACCGAGTGTCTCGTACCAGTATCGTGAGTAAGTCAACGAGAAGTACAACTTCAAAGGCATTCAAAGGCAATCTAAAGATACGTTTGATTATGTATCTTTTGATTACGTTACGTACGTCACGTACGCAAACCGATGGAAAAGAGTACAGTGCAGTTATCAATAAAGAGAAAAATAACTAAGAAATTAAAAATAAGTAAAAATAAATTAATAATTTAGGCTTAGCTTAACCAGAGCCCTTTCATTGGATACCTAACTACTATCGGCTTTAATATCAAATTTTGCGCCCTCCAATATCAAATTTTGTTTTGTTTCATATCAAATTTTGCTCCTCCTCCAGTCCTTATAAGCTATTATTTTAGCCTTATAGGCTGTTATTTTTTAGGACTCAGCTACAAATCTATAGTTTTAAGTTTTTTTCCTAAACCAGTACTACATGTAGATGCTAGCTATCAAATTTCATAATTCTAAGTCAACTAGTACTGAGTACTATATTATTTTTGATTCCCTTTACAGTGTCGAAATACGCGTTTTTTTAAATTATTTTTTAGCATTTTACTACAAATGTATGGTATTTAGATTTTTTCCTGAACTAATAAATTTCATAATTCTAGGTCAACCAAAAGTACCCTATTAATGTTGGTTCCTTTTATAGTATCAAAATACGTGTTTTTTGCTATTTGAGGCTATTATTTTTTTGGATTTAACCACAAATGTATAGTTTTCAATTTTTTTCTGAACTAGTACCTGTAGATACTAGCTGCCAAATTTCATAATATCTAGGTCAACCGGAAGTATCCAATGATTTTTTTCCTTGTAAACGGCTATATCCGTTTTCTAAGTAAATATAGAAATATGTTTTTATCACGGTATCATGGGGTCGTAGATCTGAGTATGTGGTTTGAATTTCAACTCGATATCTAACATCTATTAAGCGTTTCTGAAATAAAGGGTCTTGACAGACAGACAACAGAGTGATCTAATAAGGGTTCTTTTTTCCTTAAAAAGTACGGAACCCTGAAATTCTGAAATTAGGCCAGGACAATTATATTTAGCAGTTGGTTACATGGTAAATGTGTTTCTTAAGTAGTTAGTAGTAGTTACTGATTATTATAAAGTTGAATAATTTTACTTCTTAAACGCGCTAATTTGACAAAGTTGGCGTAACCGCAAACCGTAAAATGTAATCTCAAAAAAAAGTGGTTCGACATTAAAAATAAAATATTTTTATGTCATTCCATTTATCGATGGAGACACGGTCACAGACGCAGTTGCGATCATAGTTACCTATTACATTTAGATTGTGCAATATGTCATATAAACTAATAATTTTTTCCATTGTACCTACGTATATAAAAATTTAATTATTATGACTTTATAACGATAATAAATCTAAAATTGGTTTTAATATTTGTAAACAAAGTAATGACCAACATACAATATATTTCCCGCATAAAGCAGAGTTGGCAGAGGGAATCTAGCGTTAAGACACTCCGTTCCCCACTTTTTGCCGAATTTTTGTAGAGGCATTGAGTGTTGAAGAAATTATCGAACCCACAATTGCGCGTTACATTGCCTCTGAGTCACGACGACCTAATTTTATTATTAAAATCTTATTTAAATATTAGTTACCTTGCGTTGAGTTTGTATTCCTTGCCTTATATACTTTCACTTACAACCCGTCGTACATAGAAGGTTTAAAACAAGAAATGTTAGTAGTAAAACACTAATTTCTTTTAATATTCCTATGACTTCAGCTGTTTAACCGTAACCCATGCTTATATGCCGCATAGGCCAGTTTCTTATTTCTTTCCAGGTCCTGGGGTCGCACATCACGTATTATAGACCTACGTTCTACCAAACGTTTGCCGTTAGGCTGTTAGGGGTCCCATATGGTACCTTCGTTTTTTTATGTAAAAAAAAATTGCTCATAACAATGGCTTATAACAAAGTATTTAATCTATACTATAATAAAACAGTAAAAAAATGTGCCTACAAATGGAATATATTTGCGAAAAAACTATGTAGAGACCAGCTAATGTATAAAAAAATTATGAAATGCCGCTTTAACAAAAGTTGTTAAGCGTGATAAGCATTTTGCAGTGATATATTGAAATTGAATGTCTGAAACTACTACTAGTTTTTATCCCGCAATTTAACTAAATATTTTTCAATATTAAATACAATCATTTTTGGCCACTAGTAAAAAATAAAATTATAGCATTTAAGCGTGTGCGGTTTTAATTCCAATTATTCAGGTGGTTTTCGTGTAAAACGGGAACAACAAACCGAGAGACAAAAAAATTAAAGAATATAAAATAAATAAAAAATCAGCTTCACGCTGTATCCCGCACACAGCAGGGTAGGCAGAGGGAACCTAGTGTTAAGACATTCCGTTCCCCACTTTCCGCCGAATTCTGGAGGCATTGCGTGCTGAGTGGCGGAACTCAACGCCGCGCTTTGCCTCGACACCAGAGCGAAGAAATGAAAATATAAATTTAAATAAATATTTCACTTCCTCGAGTGGGGATCGAACCCACAACCAGTTGATTTTACAGTCGCACTTTGTGCCTCTGCGCCACGTCCAGGCCGCATATGTTTTTTTTGTATAAAGACTCGACTATTGTATTATAAAGAGTCCTAGATGTGTTATTTTTGTTGGTTTATATTCAATTAATTATTTTTATTACCGATTTTTACGGTTTTAACCTTGAACACATGTGTTTTATATTAATTTACAACGGAGGTTAATATATTTGCATTAAAAATTAGTAATTTACTTTATTATGCAATAAAGTTTTATTATATTAATATGAAATAAAGTTTTATTATATAAAAGGCTTCATTTTCAATATAAGAACCTACTTAGTAAAATCTTTTTTTATGTTATTTAATAAAAAAATATAGATTAATAACTGAATGTGATTGAATTTTGAATAATTAAATATAAAAGTGGAGAACGGAATGTCTTAACACTAGGTTCCCTCTGCTTACCCTGTTGTGTGCGGGATACAGCGTGAAGCTGATTTGATTTAATAATTGAATGGATTGCCCTTGTTTCTTTAGAATAAACGTGGCGTAAGTCGATACGTTGTTATAGCAAGTAAAACGATAAGGTTTCATTCTAATTGTGTACACAATACGTATATGTATCTATATATACTTATTCAATAGACTATAAAATAATAATAGTATGACCTATTGGATGTTGGTTATATTTGTTATGTACGTATAGCTTTACGTTGTATCCAGCATATAGCAGGGCAGACACAGGGAACCTAGTGTTAAGACAATCTGCAACCTGCGCACCGCTCAACATGCGAGACATTGGGCGACATTGGCTTCACGCCATGCTCTATCTTGTTATCAGAGCGGGGAAATGAAAATACGAGTAACTCAGAGAATAGAAGATCTAAGAGAGAAAGAGAGAATCTAAATAAAAAAATATTTGTAAAAACAAAAACCCCGACTGCATAAAACTAAAAAGAAAATAAACAATCCCAATAGTTTATTAGGATTAACAGTCGGGACCTCTTTAAGTTACTAAGGGTTCCTGGTAAAGATTTTATTGATTGAAGAATTACTTATAGGTCCGACTGTTAATGACTGTTAATGTAAATTGTAGTATTCGAAACGAAATTTTTTTTTTACTAAGTCCAATGGCGTCCCACAGCCGCCATGATAGTTTTTATATAACGTCACCTATCTAAGAACACTTGGGCTGCTAATACGAATCTAACGATACCTCAATTATGTAAATTCCGTTCAGTGGTTCTGGAGATATGAGGTAATAAAGAATATTACATACATACAAGATACGCCCGAAAAACATAACCCTTCCTTAGCAGTCGGGAAAAAGTAGATATGCATTATTATTTACTCTACAAAAGCTTAATGTAAATTTTCTATGTTATTTAGAATTTAAAAGAAAAACAATTCAAATGTTCCTTGTAAATTCAACTTCGACCCTGTTCTTATTTTATTATACTATACAAATATATATATATATATATAGATACACCTTAGTGTTATAAAAACAAATTGAGAGTGAGTCACGCTTCAATACTTGCTCTTGTCGTTTAATTGTCTATATTATCGGTGTTCAGTATCAATATTTACTACTTATTTAACACAATGCATGCGCAGTTCGTACTCCGTATGATAGCAGAGAATATTCAACAATATTTACAATTTTATTTGAAACACGTGACCAATGATAGATGAGAGAACAATTATGATGTACGAATAGGTCACTAATTTATTTTATTTCTTTTTTATTCTGCTCACGCTGTACCCCGCACGTAGCAGGATTGGCAGATGGAACCTAGAGTTAAGACAATCCGTTCTCCATTTTCCGCCAAATTCTGGAGGCATTGTGTGTTGGGCGGAACTCAACTCTGCGCTTTGCCTTGACACTAGACGGAAGAAACGAAAATATGGATCTCCTCGAGTGGGAATCGAACCCATAACCTGTCGCGTTTATAGTCACATGCTTGTGCCCCTGCGCTACGACTGGCCTCGATTGATCTTATTGATTTCCGTAATTTACATTTGTTATTCTTGACCATAACACAGTACCGTAGTTCAGTAATACAATATTATGTATACATTGATGGTATTAGAATAATCATTTAAATTAAAAAAATAAAATTAGCTTCACGCTGTATCCCGCACACAGCAGGGTAGGCAGAGGGAACCTAGTGTTAAGACACTCCGTTCCCCACCTTCTGCCGAATTCTGGAGGCATTGCGTGTTGAGTGGCAGAACTCAACGCCGCGCTTAACCTCGACACCAGAGCGAAGAAATGAAAATATAAATTTAAGTAAATATTTCATCTCATCGAGTGGGGATCGAACCCACAACCGGTCGGTTTTGCAGTCACACCTCGTGCCGCTGCGCCACGACCGACCTCAAATCATTTAAATGTTTACAATTCAATTAGGCCATAGTAACGGAGACGACCGCGTCCGAATGTAAAAGGCTAGCTGTGGGTTCGATCCTCTCGGAGAAATTAATTATTTCTATGTCTTCGTTCTCGCAAGACAATCCTGGCGTGGAGTTCTGTAACTCAACACTCACTAAATGTCTTAAATTTGGACAAAAAGTGTCTTGACATAAGGCTCTATCTCAACCCTTGCATATGGGAAAAAAACGTGATGTTTTTTTAAAAAATATACGAGTTCTATATAAAAAATGTTTTAATAATTCAGTTTTTGTTAATATATGTGTGACTTATTATCTTATAAAATATTTGAAAGTTTCACGCTGTATTCTATATATAGCATTGTAGGCAGACTCAATGGTTAGACATGTACGGGAGTACACGGACCATCCAATTTTCGTGGCACTGCGTGTTGAGTAGCGTAACTAAGCGCTGTTATAACTTTGTCGTGTTACCAGAGCGAGGAAACGAAAACAAATCTTTCCCCGAGGTGGGAACCGAACCCACAGCGCTGTGCCGCTGTGGCTATGGTGCCTCAGTATTTAAGTTTCTAATATGATACCAAACATACATTTTTATAGAATATCGTAAATAAACTAGGGATGTTGCAGATAACATTCTAGATCCTAATATGCATGTAGTAAGAAGCTATATCGGTTTCGGTTATGGTTACGGAGATCGGGTCCCTAAAACAAACTCATGCGTATTATAGCGTATTTTTCATATTTTTTTATTATTATCATATTTTTTTTCAATTATTTGCAGGAACCAAACAAATTCTACATGGAGTTAACGGAAGGTTACGACCTAACCAACTTATTGCTATCATGGGGCCTTCAGGCGCAGGAAAATCGACATTATTGGATGTACTGTCTGGATATAGAATTACAGGAGTTGGAGGTGCCATATTCATTAACGGAAGAGGAAGAAATATGAGTAAGTATTACAAATTGTCATTTTTACACGTAATATAAATAAAAATGATTGTGGTTTTTGAATAGCTATTTTCTTCTTTTAGTGTAGTTGTCAGTGCCATTTTTTATACATTTTTCGCCTATTATGTATCATGCGGCGGGCATGGAAATAGGACAGCTTCACGCTATATTCCAAACATAGCAGGGTAAGCAGAGGGTACTTGGGAACCTAGCGTTAACACGCTCCATCACCATCACCAAAGCGTTTAATTAACTCTTTCCACCGAATTTTTAAGGCGGAATTTAACGCCTCGCTTTGCCTCGTTACCAGAACGACGAAATACTAAATATATTTTATATTATTATATAAATATCCTAGTACCGAGTGGGTAACGAACCAAGCCCCTACGCCACGACGACCTAACTCATTCCAAGAAATTATATGATATAATACAAACGATAGCCCGAATAGACATTTAGCAATAGGATCTAAGTTAATATAATATTTTATACAAATTATAGTTTAATTATTAACATTTCAGAAAGATTTAAGAAAATGTCGTGTTATATCCAGCAAGATGATAGACTGCAAGGATTACTCACAGTTGGTGAGAACATGGCGATCGCTGCTGACCTGAAGTTGCCCACTAAAATGGATAAATACGAGAAAGGGGAAGTGGTAAGATATATTTTGTTTACGTAAACTGGGTTGATACTCAAAATAACACATTATAAGTTATTTTCTGAAGCACTATTGGCACCGTGCACGACCACAGCGCCACCCAGCGTACGCAAATTTGTAGGCTCTGACACTTTGACATATGATGGCGGGATTGTTTGAAAATATTCGTAAGATACTTTCAAATTCATTTATATTACTTAATTACTGTGATTTGGGTGGAAAAAGTGTCGATAAATCATTTCTGGTTATTCAAATTGAGAGAGGTAAGTAATCTCTATTCAACATTGAGTTTTATTTTGGTTATATCAGAATTTGTTTACTACTTTTTTTAGTTGTAGTTTTACTGAAAAACAAGGAAACAAAGCAAATTTAATGGCAGTTAGTATAGTAGTTACCTAGTTTTGATATTATTATAATAATTTATTTTCTAAATAAATGATTATTATAATATCAAAACGTGAACGAAACGAAATGTGATTTAAGAAAAAAAAGTAATTAAAATTACAAAAAAAACTATTAATACTGTATTTGTGATTAGTTGCTAATGTTTTCAATAATAATTGGAAATTGTTGAATGTTACACCTGCAAGATCTATATGTTGCTCATCATTACAGATAGATGAAAACCCAGTAAAATATATTTTTTTTTGTTGAAGTCGCTCGTCATCTGTGTATGTTTTTTTAAGGGTATTACATATTTTGTTCTTCATTTTATTGTAATTTTTTATATAAATAGTTGAGTTGTCTATTTCTGTTTGTATTTCTGCATCACATACTTCGCTATAAATATATCTATTACATGTAAATGTATTTGTTGCATTGTAGAACAACTGCAACTGCTGTGACTCATTTTTAATAACTTAATAAAACGATAAGTCGAACAGATTGCTTTGACATTAATAAGTGACAAAGCCTAAATTTTTTCTACTTTTGGCCACCATGAGCGCTGCGAGCGTATATAATACTGTCACCTAGTACTATGCACCCTGCCAATAATGAATCATATTAGTAAATAATAAATAAACTAAATTGATAATTTGACATCTAAACATAGATAAATACAGTTGGAACGTGTTTGGCAAAAAGTTCAATAAGTCTAATATTAGTTATTTATTTTTTAGTTCTATAACTCTATAGTCAGTAGTATTAATAAGATCCTTATTCGGCTACACGTTAGTCCTGGCTTTTGTTGTCAGGTTCTGCCTTTCAGCTCACTCTACTCCATATTGCACGATCTAAACCATCGTCAATGACTCTTATCCTGCATCACGACACCCAGCCATCGCTTACTTGGGAGTCCAGAGCGTCTAACTTTAAGCTTTGGGATTATTTCATTTGTCCACTAGCCAGACGCGGCTTCGTCCGCTTACACTTATTGTTATATTATAGCCAAATTATACAAAATTTACCTAAATTGTAGCCTATACGCTATTCTGATGCATAACTCATATTACTGTTAAAATTGATGTAAATCCGTTCAGTAGCTTTTGCGAGAAATTGGAACAAACATTCATTTTCACAAACACTATTATTAGACATAAATCAAAAAGAAATATTTGCGTTTTTAAATATTGTTATATGTATAGTCAAAATTGTTTGGAAATAGCACATTATCATATAATTATGTCACTTTATTATACGTTAATATGTGTTGTTTTAAATATGTCAAAGGTAAATTAACTGATTATTTTAGTAATATTTTAAAATATGACTTACATTGAATTTAATTACTCTTATGGAAAATCGAACAATATTTTCAAAAAGTGGCTTCTACAATTTTTACTTTTTTTAATACGTTTTTCTATAAGACCATCGCAGTTGGATAGCATCTGACTATAAACGCGAAGGTTGTTGGTTCGATGCCCACGCGTGGAAATGAATTATGATTTCCCTCTGGTAAATGGTTCTTGTATAACAGTTAGTGGTACGGAAGATATTTTGTATTGTTTTATTTTTGTCTTGGTCTAAGCAAAATATGTAAAGTTTATTTTAATACCAAACCATTTTATTACTTTTGAACATTAAAGTTTAAAATCGTATGATATGAGAAATGTATGTTGTAATTTAATTTTGAATTTCACCACGACCAATATCATTTCTTAACCCCTGACGCAAAAAGAGGTGTATTGTAAATTTAACGTATCTGTGTGTATGTCTGTGGCACCGAAGCGTCTGAATGAACCGATTTGATTTGTTGTTCATCGTAGCGATTCTTAGCTATATTTTATGAAAATCGGATTAGTAGTTTAAGAGCTACAAACACTTTGTCAGCATGAAGTAGTGATATTTGGTCGGGGTTTTTTTTAAATTTCAAATTTTCCTAGTTATAAAAGTACCTAATAAAAGATTTGTTTATAGATAGAAGAAATCTTAACCAACTTGGGCTTGTACGAGCACATGAACACCCGCGGGGCGCAGCTGTCCGGTGGGCAGCGTAAACGGCTATCTATCGCGTTGGAACTTATCAACAATCCTCTAGTCATGTTCCTGGACGAACCTACTACGTAAGAAGCCTTCAATTTATTTCTTAATAAATGATATGTCGCATTTCTATATCACAAAGACGCTATATAACGCTATATACGCCTGCGTGCGGGTTATAGAGTCAAAGGAAAAGCGCCTTTATGGCTTTTGGCTTATCGATAAGAAAAATAGAAATTTATTGAAGTATTGATTTTATATTTTATATATGAATTTTATCTTAATTTCAGTAAGTGTATGTTATTTTTTCTTAAAATTGCAGAGGATTAGACAGTTCATCGTGTACCCAAGTTGTAGAGCTTTGCAGAAGTCTCGCGCACCAAGGACGCACAATAGTATGTACTGTGCACCAGCCGTCCGCGTCCCTGTTCGCTCTCTTCGATCATGTATACGTATTGGCCGCCGGAAAATGTTTATATCAGGGCACGACGAGAAATCTCGTTCCATATCTTGATGAAGCCGGTGTACCTTGCCCCATCTACCACAATCCTGCAGATTACAGTAAGTGTTGTAAATGATACTACTTATAATAATATTTTTTAGAACACGTACAAAAATTTTGAATGTATCGGAATTTAAATGTTTTCTAAAAAAAAAGTTTTTTCTTACTTAAATATTATAATAAAAATGATAAATACAGTAATAGTTTATCAGGTTTAAATGCTAGTCATTTTATCTACTGTTACTCGTACTTCGAGTGACCACTGAAGTGTCAAGAATTAAGATAAACATTAAATATGTCCTTTATCATGATAGATTAATCCTTCTTAATTTCCCGTCAATGTCGATTTGGACGGACCGCCATAACTGGTATCAGCACAAAAAGCCTCTATTGCAAGTATAATTAGCTCCCTGAATGGGATGGGACAATATCGCATAAAAGATACCTCTTACAAGCGAGTTTCTTCCTGGCTCTTCTCAGAGGAACTGCCTTCTGGTGGTAGCTTTATATTATTTCTATAATTCAAAAGTGCTTGTAAAATTATATTTGAATAAAGAATATTTTGAATTTCATTACTTAATTAAAATCAAATTTCAAATATTACTTTATAAGTATGTTTTTTATTTAACATAACAACTAAAAGTTGTGATCATACAAATATTGTTTAGTGTGTTTTAGTTTTATGCTTTACATCGTACATCAGGATATGCAGAAAAACTTAGGGTACATACTTTTTTCTACAATTTTCACGGTAATTGTAGATATTGTGTTTTGAGTGACGGTTTTCAACGCCGCGCTCTGTTCTGCCAGTGTGCGTATAAAGAATAATTAATTCCCCCAAGCGAAAATCAAATCTACTAATGGCATACAGTCAGACGCTGTCGCACTGTGCCAGGATGGCCTCATATTATATAGCTAGATATATTTAAATATTGTTTTGGTTTCAGTCATAGAATTAGCCTGTGGCGAATATGGTGAAGACAAAATAAACGTTCTTAATAATAAAGCCGAAAACGGCAAAGCGCTCACGTGGTTTGAAAATACTGAAAGCATACTCTCGATGGAGGCTTTAAGGAAACAGTATCCGCTAAGTGTGATGAAAGAACAAGATTCGGGACCGGGAGCTGAAGAAACGTCACAGTCTAACCAAAGATCAGTACTTATAAGGCGTGGCTTTCTAAAAGCTAAACGTGACCCTGTAAGTTGAACTTTAAATTTTGTTTTTTATTTAAAAGTTTTTTAGATTTGCATGTACTGAATCAAAAAAAAATTAGTAAAAAACAATTTTTCTCTATCGGAGTTATATAAATTAATTTGCATATTTTATCTAACTTAATTATGAATTATAATTTAAAAAATATATTTCATATTATTACCATTACACAACATCATAAATAATACAGTAAATATTACAATCGCGTAATAAATATGGAGAAAAGATCAGAGCAATATCTAGGAAATGAGGGTAGTCAGACAGCGTTTTGTTAGAATATGATGTCGTGTTTTGATTCTGAGTCTATAAAATGAAATATCAAAATCTTGATAAAAATTAACTATATTGAAAATAAAGCTAGATACTAACGCAACCGAAGCTACAGATTTAGTAGTTGTAAAGTGCAAGTTAGGCTGTGTAAAATTTACAAAATGACGAATTACGAATTTTAATTTACGAAAATGTCAGCTTAAATCAACGTTAAGCTATATAAAATTACGGTACCCAATCTACCCTTAAAAACCACCAAATCTGTAGCTGCGATGGCGTAAATACATAAAAACACAAAGATTTTACGTTTACATGGTTTATAGTTATTTTTTGTTACTTGACCATTACTGGTTTCCAGACAATGACTCACCTTCGTCTAGCTGTGAATGTAGTAGTGGGGGTGATGTTAGGAGCGCTCTTCATCAACGCGGGCAACGAGGGATCTAGAGTATTGGAGAACTATAATTTATTATTTGCCATATTGATGCACCACATGATGTCGCCGATGATGTTGACTATATTAACTTGTAAGTTGTAACAGATTATTGTTTTCATCGTTTTAATATTAGATCAGATGATTTTTTTGCACTGTATTTCATGAATATCAAGTTAGGCAGAAGATGCCCGCCTAACTCCGTTCCCATTAAGACACTTCCGTTCCCCATTTCCCGTCTTAATTCTGGGGGCATTCTCTCTATTAAATTTCCTAGCTCTGGTAACGAGGCAAAGCGCGGTGTTGAGTTCCGCCACTTAATACGCAATGCAATGTGCAACGCATTTCTATCGTAAAGCTGAAAAAATTGCCAGTAGTATTTTTCAATAAATGAGTTATCCCACACAAAAACAATTTTTCTACATATACGAACCAGCAGTTCCTGAGATTAGAATGTTCGATCAAATAAATTTCTCAGCTATATAGTCTTAGTATAAGTAGTACTCAAGTATTTAGTATATGTTAAAAAGTTCCTTGTGTAAATTAAGCAAGCAGCGAAAGTCAATATTTTGTAAATAATTAATAAAAGAGTTAGTCATTTCAATTGATCATCATCATTGTCAGTTTAATATGTATCATATTTCATTCCAGTTCCTTCGGAGATGTCAATCTTATTAAAAGAACATTTTAACAGATGGTATTCACTTGGCTCCTATTACATCTCAATAACAATTGTAGATCTACCTATATCAGTAAGTGGATATGGTTATTTTAATTTTAATTCTAAGGCATTAGTTGATACACGTGTTAGATATTTTTACGTTTTAAAGTTAAATGAAGTCGATTAATTAAAATTGTTCATTGGATAAAATGCTTAAAATGCTTATTAATTTATTTTAACACGTATACAAAATACATTTCTGTATACGTGTTAAAATAAATTAATAAAAAAAATCTACCTTGCTGTGTGCGGGATACAGAGTAAAGCTGATTTAAATTAAATAGAAGTTATATAATTTAATAGCACAGCGTAAATGTAGCATAATGTGACTGTAAATGCGACAATTATAGGTTCGATTCCCACACGAAAGAATGAATTATATTTATGTCCTTGTTGTGGTAACAAAACAAAGCGCGACGTTGATTTCCACCATTCAATGCTGTCAACACTACTATATGTCTTTGCCAACTTTAGTATATACGGGATACAGCGTGAAGTACAAAAATATATAAGTCACCAGAGCGAAGAAATGGAAATATAAATGTAAATAAATATTTCATTTCCTCGAGGGGGGATCGAACCCACAACCAGTTGTTTGACAGTCACTCTCTGTGCTCCTGTGCCACAACTGGTCTTTATAAGTCCGATAATTTTTTCTCAAATATTAAAAAGTTAAAAAATAATCATATGTTTTTAGATAGTATCATGCGCAATATTCAGCGTGATAGTGTACACGATGTCCTCCCAGCCACTGGACATTGCACGTTTCGGAATGTTTTTCGCCATCTCCGTGTACACGGTGCTTGTAGCTCAGAGCTTCGGGTTGATGATCGGCGCTGTGTTTAACGTCGTTGTAAGTATTGCATTTCAATCGATTGGCAGAAATAGAATAAGAAAGAAACTACTTGCCATAAAATCAATAAAATCAGCCAGTGCCATAAAATGATTCTCATGACATTGAATACTGTAATGTAACTTAAGCACTATTAGCATCTGAAGCAAATCATTTGGCCTATCAACAAATCCTAGCAAGTGCCGCTTAATACTAAGCTAGGTAAATATCATTAGCTCATTCTCTTCTTTTTCCCATAATGGATTATGCAGATTCCTGTTACCTAGCAGCTTTAACTAAATAAAAACTCCAAAACGTAATAACCAGGTTCATTTTTAGACTGAGGAAATATGACCATATTACCGAATATTGAGTTCGACTGAAATGTTTGACCATAAAACTTCGACACAATTATCATGCACTCATCCTTTTATACTCTATCTTGTATCTGCCTTTAACAGCTTCATACCTCAAACAAAGATTTACTTTCCTAGGTATCTACTCTCAGTCATTCATTTTATGTCGCACCAAGTGCTAAATCATTCACGTAAAGACGGTAAAATTATGGAACGAGCTACCGCGGTTCATCAGACAGTCGACATCTGTCAATATCTTTAAGCACCGTCTTAAAAAATATTACCTATCGTTAGTCTATATACTGTTTTAAAATATTTGGATTGGTTTGGATGGTTGGACTGGTTATAAAAAAAACAATTTCGGTTCGATTTCCACTCGAAGAAATGAAATATGTAATATTTTGATTTCCTGGATCTGGTAATGAGGCAAAGCGCAGCGTTCCGCGCAAAGCAGTAATTGAAAAATTGTTTAACTAATATTTTCATATCAAATCTGGTCCAACCTAGAATATATTTGTATTTTTCAACAGAATGGCACTTTTCTTGGACCAACTCTATCAGTACCGATGATGATGTTCGCCGGTTTCGGCGTTACGCTCCGTGACTTACCATATTATCTTCACTGGGGCTCATATATATCCTACTTGAGATACGGCTTAGAAGGATATATCGGAGCTATATATGGTCTGGAACGACCCACTCTGGATTGTAATGAAGCCAAATATTGTCACTATAAGTAAGTCACTTTTTTTTCTTCTTACTATTTACATTTGTACATATTAGTGCATGTTAAGTACCGGTACCTAAACTATTTTGAACTCCATTAGACATATTTTTCGCAATATAAAAATTTGTGAACTAGCAGATATAATGTTAATATAGCAAATATAATGTTGCGGCGTTGAGTTCCTCCACTCAACACGCAATGTCTCCAGAATTCGGCAGAAAGTGGGGAACGGAGTGTCTTAATTTTTTTAAATATAATGTTGAAAAAAACAAGGGAAATTAATTAAAAAAACAAAGTCAATCAGTTTCACACTGTATCCCACATACAGCAGTGTAGGCAGAGGGAACCTAGTGTTAAGACACTTCATTCCCCACCTTCTGCCAATTTTTCGAGATATTGCGTGTTTTGATGCCGGAACTCAACGCTGGACTTTTGCCTTGGTGCTAGAGTGAAGAAATTAAATTATTAAGAAATAATAATTCATTCTCTCGAGTGGGGACCGAATCCACTATCGTCGCGTTACAGTCACACCCTTGTGCCCCTGCGCCACGAAGGCATCGAATTAATTACAATTTTTCGTATTAATCACAGGTACCCACGGACGTTCCTTAAAGAAATCGCGATGTCTCCAAATAATTTCTGGTGGGACATACTCGCGTTGACTGTCACATTGCTCCTCTTGCGTACAGCCGCTTTCTTATTGCTGAAATGGAAACTACGCGCTGTACGATAATCGAAGTACGAGTACTATTAACGCCAGCAGCTTGGCTTGAAATGTTCAAAGATGCATTTTTAGTATGAAGTTAATATGGAGTTCCACGTTTTAGCATTTGAGAAGGAAGTAAAGATAATGTAGAAGATGTAGTCCTGAAGCCGCTATTCTTGCTATTATTTTTAGTAGATTATATTATTGAAATTTACATTATGGGTTCAAATTTATATTTTAGTTATCATTTAAGTCTTTAATATTTATTTTGTACAATTACATTTTTAATATATAAATAGGTGAGAAAGAACGGAGTTAGTTATTAGTTGAGTTCAATTTATAAATATAGGTAAAATATACTTTTTATCTAATTATTTAAATCAAATTATTTGTTATAGTTATTCGTTATGGCCATTTTCCATCACCAGAAAATAAAATTTAATGCAATAAACAAAAATTACAATTTAGCTCGTTCCGTAGAATATATTTGTGCAAAAAAGCAAATAAATCTTTATTAACAATTTTTGCATTATAGTGGAAAATTTGTCCAGTATTTACCTACTTGATATTTATCGGCCATATAGTATTTGGCATCTATTGTAATTTGTGACATGGTTTAGATAAGTTTTAACTTTTATTTAAATATGTAAAGTGTTTTAAAATACTTGCCAGTATGATACATTATCATTACATTAAATATAAATAATTAATTGTTTATTAAATTTTATTATAAAATAAATAAAGACATATTCAATATGAATTCCTTTAGATTTTTAGTTAATTTTTATAATAGTCGATATATTAAAAAAAGGACAGTCCATCAGTATGTCATATTTTAGTGCAGCATTTGTACGAGTATAATCTGCATGAATGACAGATGACGAGTTATTAACTAATAAATCTTCTTAGATACATAAAATATGACTAAGTGCAATATTGAAAAATGTTTCTAACATTTTTTTGAGAACAAATAATTTTATATTTTATTTAAGCTTTAAAATAAAGGCATAAATGTTACTTATTGCTTACCGTAAATCGAAGCGTCCTGTATTTCTTTATCGAATTATATATACACAAAGTTTAATTATAATATAATACGTTTTTTGACACCTAAATGATAAATATTGTATTTTGTAACGAATGACAAAATTTGAAAAGACAAGAAGTTGCTCAAACATTATTTACAATTAAATAAAAAAATACGTCTATTAATAAGTATTAGAGATAGCGCGCACTGGTAACTTTTGTCACAGTGATTGTGACGTTACTGTCATCGTGTACCAACTATAAATAACTTTAAGAGAGTGTGGTGACACCTTCTATTTTTATACGTTTTATTCAGTCTTTTAAGTGACATTTTTTTTTTGTTTTTAATTTACCAATCTTCATCGTGTCTTCTCCATTCTACGTGACATTGGCGGAATAAACTGTGCTCTACTGGCACGCCTTAAAGCCATGAAATAAGAAACAGAACAGAACAGAGTGTGGTGACGTGACAAACAATTTATAGTCACCCAGACAAAAGTCACCAGTGCGCGGCAGCTCTTACACTATAATTTTTGTATGTATTATTTTCTTACTTTAGAAATATATTATAAAATATACATAATGTAAGTGTTTGTATATTCCATAGTTTCAAAATTGTGATTACAATAAAGGCTGTGATCTAAATGAAAATAGACATTTAAATAACAAGAACAACATAAAAATATTACTAATGCAACAAAAACAATAATAACTTGCTTATAATTATTAAGCATTTCAATTATTAGCTTTTTATTAGAGAAGTTCTCTAAAAATATTTTTGTATTAATTAGAAACAATTCAATTTTAAAGGTTACTAACTATTTTTTAAAAGTGACAAAATAAGCTAGCATGTATATAATAATATTTTGTATATAATGGAAATAAAACTATATTATTGGCTATCATTATTTTGTTATCTCTACACCTTACATTAAAACTAATTGATTTTATTAATAGTTACAAATAATTTCTTCGATTCTAATTAAAGAAAAATAGAATCGAATAATCGTAAATTTAATTAATGGTAGAATAATTAATGTATATATTTTTAAATTACTACCAATAAATTACTTAACTTCAAACTTTAACCCTAGCGGGGTAGTCAGAGAGAACGGAGCGCCAAACGCTACGGTCCACGGTTGCGACAGCGACCCCTGCCAGCCCTTGGGGGCTGCAACATTCCATCCGCCACGTGCACTTCGAGAGAGCGCACTGGTAGGGTGTCCTCCCAAGGCGACGCGTTCCAGTGCATCCCATGGAGATTAATCTGATCATACATACAGACAGACCGACAGACATTCAGACAGTTTTAGTATAGTCTAAATAAATATGTGCACTTCAAAAACCACGTTTATTTTGAAATCACAGATAGACCCTTCAACGAATTACAAACAAAATATTATAAAGAAAGAAAATATGATAATAATTATTTCAAAATTCTCTTACCATGATTGGTGTTTTAATGAAATGAGATCATCTTACATTGGAGAATGCTAAATCTTGAAATCTCAGTGTTTTTTTATCACCATCATACAATCTCATTTTTCTTCTATCATTATACAAATAATAATTTTACAA
Organism: Heliconius himera; assembly: GCA_021202915.1. Classification (NCBI taxonomy): domain Eukaryota; kingdom Metazoa; phylum Arthropoda; class Insecta; order Lepidoptera; family Nymphalidae; genus Heliconius; species Heliconius himera. The sequence continues at coordinate 36,277 of JAJHJA010001134.1, read as the reverse complement.
ACAATATCAAACATCAACACATCGAAAACGAAAGATTAAGTCAATTTAATAAATCAGTTGTATAAAATACCTCCATTAGCAATTAGTAATTTGGTCGAAAAAGGTACTTTAAATTGATATATTTTATTTATGAACCGATTGTAATATAATAAAACATCTATCCATGTTAAGTGAAGCTTGCCAGAATAGTGAAAACTACATATTAATTGGTTAAGCCGATTCTGAGATTAGCGCGAACAAACGCACAAATAAACACACAAAAAAAATTAAAAATCATTGTTTTGGGTTCTCTTTTACTAATAAATGCTCCTAGTAATATTTTTTGCGTACAGACACCGATCAGTAATGATTATATTATAAGTATAGATTGACTATTCTATATGCCGTTACTTTTAGAATCGATGCCATCATCTGGTTAATTTATATTCATTTTAAAATGATATGCCACAATTAAGGAAAAGAATACTTTTTTGGAAAACGTATATTTTTTTAATGAAGATCTTGAAAATATTTAATAAAAAACATTCTCTCTTGCGTTACGGTAATTCTATGTTATCTTTGGGTAGCGGAAATTTATAAAATAATCTCTACAGAAATGCCAACAAAAAAAAGTTGTAAAAGCATATTAGTATTTCGACGTACAGTAAGTCGTGGCCGCCTTGAAGTTAGATGTGTTAGGCTGCGCAGATTTGAGATTAGATTTTTTCTTACTAATTAATATTTTCTTTGCAAATGCGCAAAAGTTTAGAAAACCTAACTTCAGGGCGGCCACGACTGTACCTTGAAGAGGACGTATGGCTTAGTGATTAGATCGCTTGGATGATTTCCAAGAGGCGCGGTTTCAGATCCCGCTTCTTTCAAGTTTTAATAAGTTTTCTATAAAAGTATAACTAAGAGTAAGTTTGTATATTTGTAATGAAACTACTCAGTATATTATTACTTAAAATATTCTTTATACATCTTATGGTTTTATATTTATCACAACATCATTTCCTATATAGCCACCACATAAAAATATAGAAGAAACATTATAAATTTGGACGAATAAATTCTTTGGTAGAAATATAATTAATATAAAATAAAAAATATTCACTTTTAAACTAACTAATAAAATCTATGTCGGTCGATTAGTTTTAAAAAAGTTGTTTTTTTTTCCTAAAAAACTGAGACTTGAAACGGCTCTGGTGTAAAATTCACAAAATGGCGTTTAGACCAAATAGCCTCTCGACCGTCGTCGATAAAACATTATTTAATTTTATGGTTTTTTACACTGTCACGAGTATAGTTCACTGCATCATTACGTCCCCACCTAAAATCAATTATATGCCACTGTATAGCGTTATACAAAAATAATTGAGCCATTGTGAAAACAACAAACAGTATGACTTCAAAAGTACTGTATAATTCCAGAAACCTGTACACAGCTTCTCCTTGGACACTGCTTAGTAGTAACCTGAAAACAATTAAAAAAAATAAAAAAATATAATAGCACAAGCAAATAGCATAAGATAATATAAAATATCAGGGATTTAAATATTAAACATAATAGATATTGTGATTGACAATGACAGGTCACACATGTTACAAAGGACATGAAATGTCTTTGTCTCTATCTATACTACCTATATGCATACTAATCGATCACCAATTCGATACGCATAGATTTTCGACAGGAAAATAGGAATAGGATAGGATAATTATTAATAAGCATTTTATATTTATATCCACTAGTTTAAATATTTATATTAAATATTGAGGCCAGTCGTGGCGCAGAGGCACAATGTGTGACTGTAAAATCGACTGGTTGTAGCTTCGATCGCCACTCGAGGAAATGAAATATTTATTTACATTTATATTTTCATTTCTTCGCTCTGGTGTCGAGGCAAACAGCGGCGTTGAGTTCCACCCCTCAACACGCAATGCTTCTGGAACTAGGCGGAAAGTGGGGAACTGACATCTTCATTAACATTAGGTTCCCTCTGCCTACCCTTCTTAACATTAGATTCCCTCTGCCTACCCTGCTGTGTGCGGGATACAGCGTGAAGCTGATTTATTTGATTTGATTTTTTTATTTTAAATATTAATTGAAACTCTTTAAAAACAGGGAACCAGGATAATGTTATAGCAATAACATTCTTTAGGCGTAATTGATATCGTCATAATTTACAAGCGTTACTATTGCGATAACGCGTCACAGTAATGTGACTGTTGACTGTTCCTTTGATAGCGATGGCAAGGACGATGAGTTGAAGAGGCTGATTCCGAATGCAATAGGAGATTATTAGAATGATGAAAAGCATTGTGATCGAATAGAAAAGATGCACGAAGTGGTCATGTCTTCTACCACAGTGGCTATATCTTCCAATGGTATGAACTCTGTTGTGGAACAACCTGAGATATTTGATTAGATATTACAATAATTACAAAAACTTACAAAAAGTATTTATAAAATATTTAATTAATAAGCCATACATATAAGTAAGCACTAAGTATTCGTAGTGATGAGATAAAATTAGAAAATAATATATCCTTCTCAATTTAAAATTTTATAATATAAACTTTTTTAAATTAGGTAGGTATGCTTAAGTTTTGTTAGTATCAATAATTCAGTAAAGTGTTCTTAAAGACCTACTAGCAACCTAAACACAGCTTCGCCTGTATAATATCAGCTATATTATTTAGTTTCAAAGTTTTCTCCAGAGAGGAACAAACATCCATCGTCACCGACTTTCACATTTATAATATTACTAGGATGATTGATATTTTTTGTACTTTTCACGATTGCTAAACATAATAAGAAAAAGATTTATTAACAGATCATATTTGTTATTTTCATTTTTAACCTCCATCAGCTGCAGTAGAAAACTGAACTGATTACGTTTGTTGTATAATTATTATATATGCTACTATTATGTTTGGTTAAAACGTGAAGGTAATTACAGTTATTGTATAGGTCCCGACTGTTAATCCTAATAAACTATTGGGCTTGTTTATTTTGTTTTTAGTTTTATGCAGTTTGTTTTTATAAATATTTTTTTATTATAAATTAAATTGAGGTGCTATTAGCGCCGGATCTTTTATTAGTATCTAGAAATTTATTATTATATTTGTTATTTTTAAAATTCGAACTGTAAAATCTGTGTCCTTAAAAATCTTCTAAGACTATCAATATTGCTCGCACGTACGTAATATTTTGTTTGACATTGATAGCCTTTTTGCGCAATAGCTTACTGTTCGTGATCCACATAATTATATTTTTTTAATTATATTAAAATAAACTATTTAAATACAGTGTTTTTTTTTTAAGCTAGCATCAGTATCAGCAAAGATATATGTTTTATAATTTTATGTTTAACTTAATATGTAGTTATTGTATCTTATCTACTTAAGTAAATATTGAATATTGAATATTTTTAACTTCAAAAAAGGAGGTTATCAGTTTGATGTGTATGTATATAAAATTATTTGAATTGAATAATATTTAAGTAGTATCCATTTAGGTTTTCAAGGACGTGTGCTTAATTTGGTAAGTGTATGTTTGTATGTTTGTCTACGAATTTCTCTAAAACTAAAAGTCATATCGAAATATATGTCGTACGTCGTATCTTTTGAATTAGAAGTTTATTTTTTTTCTGTGCTGCAAAGGACCCTAGACCTAGCTATTTGATATCCATTTCAGCTTAATACTTTCACGCGATCTTGCGATAGATATACAGACAAGACAAACGGACAACAAAGCTAAGGCTTCCGTCTTTTTGGAGGTACGGAAACCTTAAAAATACATGTACGTTGAAGAAGCAATTTAAAAGAGTAAAACTTTGCTTACACAAATGCATATACAGCGCTGAACGCCAACATCAACTGTATGCCTGGCCACATATTCTGCGGGCGTCTTCGTGGCAGTATTAAAAGGTCGGTTAGCACCACCAATGCTGAAACCGTGTGCAAAGAATGCTGCGCCCAAGATGGTAAATAAGTAAATATGGCCACCGGTGCTATTAACGCCGGATCTTTTATCCACAGTATCCAGAAAGTCACGTCGCTATACTGAAATTAATGAATTATAATTATTAATTATAATTTACAAACAATACAGATTAATAATATCATATAAATAAAAGACACAGATGTTAGCTTTGTTTACCAAAACTGTCATTGTGTTATCTATTTGGAAATTCATTTAAACGATACGTAACTTAAGGCCATGACCACATAAACAAAAAGAGACGGTGTACTATCCAACATACACATATCGCATACTGATTATGAGTCGAAAATTAAATAAATTACTGATGCTAGGTACGTTATGTTGCCGAGATTTTATTTTATTATATATCAACTAGTAGCGGCCTACTACTCCATTTGCGTGCACTGTATAAGCCTTGGTATGCTACTCCCATTTTGAACCAGAATGTAGCAACATGACACTCAGTTCTCCGCTTTCGTAACTCTAATTCTTGTTACAGTACGGTCAACAAGTCGTGGCCGCCTTGAAGTTAGGTTTTCTGAATTTTTGCTCACTATTCAAACGGGAAGAAAATAATTAATAGTTAGAAAAATCCTAAAATCAAATTTTGCGCAGCCGTCTACAGCTAACTTCAGGGCGACTACGACTTATTAGTCGCAATGTACAGCGTGTAGAGTTGCAATTCAATGCCACACTTTGTATTACAGAAACGAAAAAATAAAAACTAATTAAATATTGTTAGCAAACTCGTGTAAAAAAAGGGTAAGATATAAGTGAAAAATATTATAAAAACAGTGGAATTGTGTCGGAACGGGGGTAGTTGCTTGTAGGCAACGGGCCTTATTGGAAGGAAATTCTTTTGAAGCATTATTTGATTATAATAATTAATAATATATTATATATTATTTGATTAAAATAATATATAATAATAATTTAGCCGATTCCGACTTCTAACAATATAATATTTTTTCTGAATAGATATCTAATCAGCAATGGTCAAAATTTTCAATGATTTTTTATTTATCGATTAAATTTGCCCACCATAGTCTTATTCTGTACAACTTCTGCTAAGGCAGCATTTTATTATTTCTTATAGTTTAGCTGGTCAATTATGGTACTACATCAGGGCTTCAGGAGTGCCAGACTTCAAAATCAAATATAGTATATTTTTAAATATATTTTTTTATATCGTTGTTATAATTATTTTAATGTTTTTACACCCTAATACATGGTTTTATCCAAATATTATATTATATTTGGTATATTTCTTTTTGAGTATTCAAGCAACTTAATATTATTTTTGAAGAAAATTATATTTTCTTAAATTATAAGTAGTTACCTATGTTTAAATTTTACAATTTTTTTATTTTAGTAGCGACGTATATGACCAGTAACCATGCAGCTGACAACTGTTTATCATAAAAAGATTTAACTCTTCTTCTAAAACAAAAATGTACCTACATTTTTGTTTTAGAAGAACGTATTAATATATATTTTTAATATTTACCAAAGTGACTGGAAATAAAATGCTTGTCATTATATTATCCCTGATTTTCCTAAGCCTCATCACACCACTGTCTGTCCATTTGCCATGTTTTTCTTTCCAATCACAATAAAAACAAATCGGAAAATAAGCCAGCATAATGAGCTGTAATAAAATTAAAGAAAAAATAATTAACAATTGGTTCATTGATACTTAAATAAAAAATAATATTTTGTATTTAAATATTTTGATATTCATTGATACTAAAACAAAAAAATATAAAAATACTGTTTTTACAGTATCGGGTTTTTTTTCTAGAATTCGAGAATTTTCGTCAAGCTCTGGTATAACAGGGAAAACAGCACAAGAGTAGAATTATTTTATGTGGTGAGAATTTTAAAACGCTGCAATGACCTCAAATAAAAGAATGACAGTACTTATTCCAAGCAAAATACAAAAGTAAATAAATAAAAAAAATATACTTTGCATTTATTAGGTACATATTATTAAACTTTGTTTTTGTTAAGCGTTTTTGCCAGGATGATCGGCAAGTCGCAAATAGAGAGGTGGTCAAGTGATAGACATGGCCGTTTCCAATCGTTTTTATATGGCATGACCCATTTTCAAGATATTGACCATTTAAAGTGTTTTTTCCAGAAGCCAGTGTGTGTGTGCAATAAAATGTTCGTTTTAATTTTTCTTCACCAACTGCTAATATTTTTGTGTTATCAGATATATTCAGTAAAGTATAATTGCCTCATTTAATCATGTAAGGTGATCATATGTAATGAATATTGTAGTTTATCTTTAATAGAGTTAGGGCTTAAGTTTGATTGAAGACATTACATGCAGAAGTTATAGAATGCTAGATTAAATATGTCAACTTATATGTTTTAATACTTATAGCATTTAAAAGTGAATAAAAGTTATAATTAATATCAGAAAATAAGATATTATCTATTACTTACGTTAAACCAACATGTGATTAATTTCCACCGCACTCGTATATACATACTGACTCTGGGGTCTCCGTCTTTTGACATATCAATTGGTAATATTATTATGGCAAGAAATATCAAATGTAGAGTAGCCATACTGTAAAACCATAGTCTGATAGTTAACAAGAGTTCGCAACTTTTCAACATTCTGTTTTTATGATTCGGACACTGTAGGATAAACCACTGCGTATGCGGTTCATTTACAAATTGATTGTAAACACACGAGTGCACGTCCTTATAAATTATATTCTCTAACCTAAATATAGATAGAGGTCTTTGCATACTGCCAGACGAAACTAACTCTTATGTACATATAATTGTTAAAAAATATTGCGATATTGTTGATATTGCAGATATTTTAATATTTAAATCGAACGAAAGGCTACAAACAGTTTTTAGTTTGTTATCAGTTTTCTACATATGAATCACAATCATAAAAGCAATAATTTCATGATAAAAATATTGCAGAATGGCTTCCTTAAAGCTGTGCTTGCAATATTTTTTGTCATAATTGACATTACAACTAATGATTTTTTTTTTATAATTTTTAAAGTGTTTTTCCATACTTAGGAAAGAAAAATATTTATTAAGAAAACGTATAAACAAACAAACAGTACTTCCTATCTATAAACATTTTGCTGCAAACTTTATCATAAATCGAATGGCTTTTAATAAATCCTTTATGGAAAAATATCGTTACTTTTATACATAAATAAAATCAGCTCCACGCTGTATCCCACACACAGTAGGGTAGAGGGAACCTAGTGTTAAGACACACCGTTCCCCACTTTCCGCCGAGTTTTGGAGGCATTGCGTGTTGAGTGGCGGAACTCAACGCCGCACTTTGCCTCGACAAAAGAGCGAAGAAATGAAAATATAAAATATATATTTTATCTCCTCAAGTGGAGATTGAACCTACAACCAGTCGATTTTACAGTCACACTTTGCGCCCCTGCGCCACGACTGGTCTCAATTTTACTTTTATACATCTATTTAAATATTCGTATTTATTAAAAGAAACAAATTATTGTTATTATTTGTAGATAAGCAAAAGACATTGTTGCAGTGAAGGACGATGTGACATTCTTATGATAAAAAAATATATTTGAAAATACAAAACAAGAAATTAAAATAACCAAAATATGAGATTTAATTGTTAATAATTAGACGTCATCAGTGAGTAAAAAAAAAAGTAAGAATGATTTATATTTATGATGTAAAAAACTATTTCTAATCTTCTGATTGTTTGTGATGATGGTGAGGAGAAAAGAGGAGCTGATAGTACTATTTTTCCTGATGCACCACACACACCGGTTGCTGCATTGCGGAATTTTAACGCTTTGACTATATTTGCATATTTTTTATTATAATTTTAAACTATACCGAGTAATCAATATTTGATATTAACGCAAGGCGAACGAAGTTCTCGCGCCATTCTTATTCTCTATATATTTTTTCTACTGTACGCTCTAAAAAAATGGAACAATTTTAGGATCTCTTGGTTGTCCGTCTGTCCGTCCGTCAATGAAGACCCTGTTTCTCAGGAACGCGTGGAGATATCAAATTGATTTTTTTTTTCAAATACACAGGTTTACTGTTCCTTGAAGCTGTGAATGAAAATCAAACTTCTAAGCAAACGCAATCAACAGATACAGCCGTTTATGCCGCAAATTTTCGATACTCGCAAGGAAATCAAAGCCTACAGGGCACATTCCGTAAACTAAGAATCTTAAAATTTGGCACGAAGCAACATTTAATAGAACAGATAAAGGGAAAAATTGCACAAAGTAAAAATCTATAGGTATTTCATCGAAAAAATAATTGGAAACTTATATTTGTAGTTCATTGCACACAAAAGAATGAGAGCATATGACCGCATAATTAAGTTTGTCAACTTAAGTAAGTCGTATCTCCTTTTCCCAGTTAACTTATAGTCCTGAAATTGGTACGGAAACTTCGGTGCGCGAGTCCGATTCACACTTAACCAGTTTTTCTTTTGCAGTCTTTCTTCTAACTCCAGTGAAATTGCAAAAAATAAATTAAAATATTAATTACGCAAATAAAAAATAAATTATGTCAAAATTATGAATGATTAGATGCATATTTAGTAATGAAAATAATACAAAAAAATATACCTGTTAATCTGACATTCATTAAATTATTAAATAAAAAAGAAAATTGTTAAGATTATTATAAAAAAATTATGTCTGCTAAAGAAGAATGCCCATTTTTGTTTAGGGACAACAACTTGCATCAACCCAAATTTACTCTTAGCTAGTTCAGTTTTTATTTACCTTTTCATTACCAACAAGATTTTAACAAAGTTTACCCGCAATATTTAAGATACTTGAAAATGTTCAAAAACGCCTGATCATATTATTTATCAATATTTAATTACTGCCATAACTATATTTATTATTTAGGTAATAATGAGTTTTAGGCCGCACTTAAGAAGTGAACTGCACAATATAAAGAAACTCTCCCTCTAAGATTCATTTATAGGGTCACGTATCTCAAAAGGTAAAAATAGAGTCCTTACAGGTTAGGAATTTGTTGTCCGTCTGTCTGTCTGTTAAAACCATTTCGAATTACGTGGAAGTACTAAGCTGAAAATAATATCAAATATTTAAATCTATGATCTCCTGAAAAATAAAGCACTGAAAAAATCAAGCTTTTAAGTCAACGCAATCTAAACATGCATTTATGCATCGATTTTGATACATTTTGTATGAATTCTGCCTATATAGGAAAATCCTGTGGAGCTATAGTTATGAAATTTGGAAGGAAGAAAAAAATTCGAAAAGTAAAAATTTATAACTGTTTCATAGAATAAAAACATTACAAAGTTATATTTTTAGCTCATGTCATCCAAAGTGAGTGCATATGCTCCCAAACTTAAGCTACCCTAACCAATATCCCTGAACAGCACCATGAACACCGGCCGGCGTTTACCAATAAAGAGTCAGTAGTAAAGAAAAAGACACTTTCAATAGTAATAATAACTATTGGTCATGAGTAACTATACATTAAAAATAGCCCAACGACTCAAATGATCGACCGACATAGACATCGTTAGATTGATATTGACACTTGCTAGTTCTATATTTCCGTACTCCGGTATGTTGTTTTGAATTACTGATAAAATACGCAATGTTTATTTTTCATAATTAGATAAAGTAAAATGGTTTAATATTATTAATTTTAATTAATTTAAAATAAAATTAATAATTTTAAATTATAATTATGCTACTATGACCTCAGATGGTAGTTAAAGGAATATATTTATAGTTTATAAAAAGAAGTGTCCACTGTAAACGGAACGCTGATTTGCGGATAAACATATTTTTGTAGTTGCGGCTAAAATTAGGGCTTAAATAAATATGACCCAAGTTAAATTTTGAGTGAATGAGACCGGTCGTGGCGCAGCGGCACGAGGTGTGACTGCAAAACCGACTGGTTGTGGGTTCGATTCCCACTCGAGGAGATGAAATATTTACTTAAATTTATATTTCCATTTCTTCGCTCTGGTATCGAGGTTAAGCGCGGCGTTGAATTCTGCCACTCAACACGCAATGCCTCCAGAATTCGGCAGAAAGTGGGAAACGGAGTGTCTTAACACTAGGTTCCCTCTGCCTACCCTGCTGTGTGCGGGATACAGCGTGAAGCTATTTTTTTTTTATTTTTTTAAATTTTGAGTGGTTCTCGACTTCATTGACAAAATAATTGGAGATACATATATAAAAGTGCCGAGTTCTACATGCACTCTAGACATCATTCATTAATCATCGTCATCGTCATCATGTCGTCAAAAAAATAAGAAAAAAATAAGAAAGTATGTCCTGCCTGTGGTGTAAAGAAATATTCTTATATGGTGTAGTATATAAAAATGCAATACTAATAATTTTATTTACTTTTTGTTTTTTACTAATAATATAGAGTGCCGTGCCGTTATCTATAATACTAATTCTAATATAATACTAATTTTAATTAAGAAAAAAAAAAATTAATCTATGCAAATATTACGATTTTTCAATTTCGACCAGCAAAGTCTCACGCCTGAAAAATTCGGTTATTTAAATCAGCTTCACGGTATATCAGACACAGAGGGAACAGAGGGAACCTAGTGTTAAGACATTCTGTTCCCCACTTTCCACCAAGTTTTGGAGTCATTGCGTGTTGAGTGGAGGATCTCAACCCCGCGCTTTACCTCGACACCAGAGCGACGACATTGGTTCATGGACATTAAATATAGTTTTTCTAAATTATTTGTAAAACAATACAGATACAAAATTCACCAAACGATTTTCCCTAAATATTCTGAAATATTATTATTTGTTTGGCTTCACACTGTATACAGAGTAGGCAGAGATAACCTGGAAACAGTCATCCGTTCCCATTAAGACACTTCCGTTCTCCACTTTTCGCTGAAATCTGGAGACATTGCATGTTGAGTATCAGAACTCAACACCGCACTTAACCATACCTTGTATTTATAACATTAATATTATGAAATAATTTTATATACTAATCAAATGATAAAAATAAATAAATCAGCTTCACGCTGTATCCACACAGCAGGGTAGGTAGAGGGAACCTAGTGCTAAAACACTCCATTCCCCACTCTTTGCTGAATTCTGGGGGCATTGCGTGTTGATTGGCAGAACTCTACGCCGCCAATACTAATTGCCTCGACGCCATAGCGAAGAAATGGAAATATAAATTTTGAGTAAATATTTCATTTCCTCGAGTGGAAATCAAACCCACAACCAGTCGGTTTTACAGTCAAAGTACGTGCCTCTGCGCCACGACTGGCCTCAACCAGTAATAAATTAATTATAATTTAACAACAACATTTGTAAATGCCACATTTGTTACTCCCGAACTATTACTATCTTAATAGATCATGCACTGACCGATATTTGCACGTGATATACACGCCAATCATTCACATTATCGTTGTAAACATGATTTTGCTTCATTCAAGGAAGGAAAAGAGTAGTGACTTATTACTTGAAATTAAAAAGTTTATCAAATATACTACTTACCTTTTTGCTTTTGCTCACCCCCTCCTCGAAGGCGCCACTGTACTTTCTTTAAAGTGCTGTTGCAACGACACTAGCGCCACGATAGGCAGTGATTACCACCGGCCAGAACTACAAACTGAGGCTTGTGTTTAGGTAAATATGTTTTAATTGAAATAAGGTCACTATTAAACAGTACTGTACCGGTAATCGAAGCCTATATAACGAAAGACGTGTTTATCATTCTCGGAGATAGACGTCTATATTTTGCTCTGTTTATTTTAAACTGAAAATAATACTAAAAGGAACTGTAAAACGTTATAAAGGACTCTAATTGTGTGATATAAGTTACTATCTATTATTTTACATAAGTTGAATGTAAAAATCTGAAGTGATGAATATTACCAGAAGTTCACAAAAAAGGCAAGCTCTCAGTTCACCTACATCTTCAAGCTCATCTTCAGCCGTCACATCTGAGCAAATAAGCAAAATAGTCAATGATATTTTTGAAAAAGAAATGTCTAACTTACTTTCCAATATTAATAGAACAATTACTTCGACTGTCAGCTCTTATTTTAAGAGTATAGATACCAAAATAGTGGACTTGCAGCAATCAATCTCATTTATAAGCACTCAATACGATGATATGAAGAAGCAAATTGACACATATTCGGATATAATTGAAAAGCAAAAGAATGAAAATGTGTCACTTCAAGGGGCTGTTGTAAGTCTTACCAATAAAATTAATGTTATGGAACAGCAAGCTCGATCTAATAACATTGAGATTCAGTGTATTCCCGAGTCTAAAAATGAAAACTTGGTTTCAATTGTAAAACAATAAGCGACGACTGTTGGATATAATTTGGGTGACAACAATATTGCTCGCTGTACTCGTATTGCTAAAATTAATCCTAAATCAACAAGACCACGTTCTATTGTAGTTCAACTGAATACACCTTTAACGCGTGATTACCTATTAGCTGCTGTAATAAAATTTAATAAAAACAATCCAAATGAAAAATTAAACTCTTCTCATCTTGGCATTAAAGGGAACAAATCCCCTATTTATGTATGCGAGCATCTTTCAAGTGCAACTAAATTACTTCACGCAGCTGCTCGGCACAAAGCTAAGGAGTTGAATTATAAACACGTGTGGGTGCGTAATGGAAGAATTTTTATGAGAAAAACTGACGTTTCGGACTATAAAGTGATTTCTAACATGGACTACTTAGATAAGCTTACTTAATTGTACATATTTGTTTTATTCTACTGCATGTAATTATTCCACTTATAATTTTTTAAAATTCGATTCGCTAAATATTTATTATCAAAATGTTAGAGGCTTACGTACTAAAACTCACGAATTCTTAAATAATGTATGCTGTAATAACTACGACCACATAGTACTTACTGAAACTTGGCTATGTACTGGTATTTATGATTCAGAACTTTTTAGTGCAAACTACAATGTCTATAGAAGAGATCGCAACGTGGTTAACTCCAAGAAACTGAATGGTGGGGGAGTATTAGTGGCAGTTTCCAACCATATTAATTCTAAACGAAACATAAATTGGGATAGTGCTTGTGAAGACATATGGGTTACTTTAGAATTAAATAAAAATATAAAATTAGCTATTTGTGTAGCCTATATTCCGCCACCAGTCAATGAAGTAGTGCTGGATCATTTTATAAATAATTACAATAACATAGTTGATACAATTAATTTTGGTGTGCTTATTATCGGAGATTTTAATATGAGTTATATTGATTGGAGTTTGATTGATAATAACTACCGTATGTCCTGTGCTGCAAAAACATTTATAGATTTCTGTCTTATTAACAATCTCACTCAATTAAATCACATAAAAAACTACCAAAATAAGCTTTTAGATCTTGTGTTGTTTAACTTGGATTATCCTCAAGTGTCAGTCGAATCCACCTCTAGAAGACTAATCCGTACTGACCCGCTGCATCCACCTTTACTAATAAATGTTAGCACGTCTATAAACAAAACAGCTCCCACGTTAAGTTTGAATAGTTCTAGTCTGAAGTATGCTTATGCTAAAGCTGATTATAAATCAATAAATAAATACCTTTCTGCTGTTAATTGGGACACCAGGTTCTCCTTGTGTACGAATGTAAACGAGATGGTGGATATTTTGTATGACGTTATATATAAGTCAATGGATCTCTACATACCAAAAATAAAAATTGTGCATGGTTTAAAGCATCCACCTTGGTTCAGTCATACTCTGATTAAACGAATTAAGGAGAAGGAAATTGTAAGACAGAGATACAAAAAATACAATAACCCTATGGACGAGATAATATTAAAATTACTCGAGAAAAGATGTGAAAAATTGTCGATACAGTGCTATAATGCATATGTTCAATTCACTGAAGATAAAGTCACTTCTAATAGTAAATTTTTCTGGCCTTTTTTAAAACGCAAAAAACAAAATATCACCAATTCATATCCAGCAGATATGAAATGTGATAATATAAGTCAATCAGGAGGTCAAAATATCTGCAATCTATTTGTATCACATTTTTCATCCATCTATGCTCAAAACTACGATTCACTATACGACTATAAAAAAATCGAACAGAATTTAAGCATTCAGAATTTTGATAGTCGTAGCTTATCCTGCGTACATCTAACCCATAGCGAAATAATTTGTGCTATAAAAAAACTAGATCACAACAAAAGTTCTGGATCTGACCATGTCTCTCCAGCCTATTTGATACATTGCGCTGAATTGCTTGCTTTACCCTTAGAAAAAATATATAATGAGTCACTTAAAACTGGAATCTTTCCTATTAAATGGAAAATTGCAAAGATTGTACCAATTTTTAAAAGCGGTGACAAAACAAATGTCAAGAACTACAGACCTATTTCAATACTATCTGTGTTTGGCAAAATTCTTGAATCTTTAGTATATCAGAATCTTTTTCATTACTTTAAGCAAATGTTCAATGTTCACCAGCATGGTTTTATCAATGGTAGGTCTACATGTACAAATTTAGTAAATTTTTGTGAAATGTTAATAGACGCGGTCGACAAGAGAAATAGAGTTGATGTCATTTATACTGACTTTAGTAAAGCATTTGATTTAGTACCTACTTCCGTACTACTTCAAAAATTGTCTTCATATGGAGTCGTTAATTCTTTACTAAACTGGCTAAAATCATACCTCACAGAAAGGCAGTTCTACGTTGTAGCTAATGGATATGAATCTATAAAATGTAATATGACATCTGGGGTTCCCCAAGGTTCACATTTAAGTCCACTTTTATTTAATATATTTATAAACGATCTACCTAATATTTTCCTTTTCTCTACTCCATTTTTGTATGCTGATGATCTAAAAATTGTCAAAACTATCTATAATCCAAACGATATTCGCTTACTACAGGAGGATCTAACAAGCCTTTATAATTGGTGTAATCTGAATGGCATGATACTTTTTAATAATAATAACTTTATTTCTCACACAATTCAAAAATTTACAAAAAGGTAAGTTTTTCATTAGGTACATATAATACAACTTAAAATTATGTGAGACTGACGCTTGTACTAAGCTCTAGGCCTGTGTTACCAGTCGCCAGGTTCTCACTTGCGGTAGGGGGTTAAAAGTATAAATGTAACAGCACCCATAGTTAAAAGAAGATTACAGTATGGGAACTAATCAGAGGAGAAAAATAAATACATACAGAAAAACAAACAAGACAATTTAAAAGTACAATAAGTGTGCGCAAATTAGCGTATGTGTGTGTGTGTGTGTGTGTGTGTGTGACTTAAGTGTATTGCATATGTGTGTGCGTGTGTATGATTTTTATTTGTGTGTTGGCTTTTTTTTTTTTTGAGAAGAGAAGAATTTAAAAATTTATAATCATACTCAGGGATTAAATAATTTTTCTGTGGAGACATATGACATAGCTCGAAGCCATTTAAAGAGAACTTTTTTTATTTTTGATTTAGTGAAGCCGTAGAATAGTAGTTTAGTGTTCAATTTATTATATAGGAAATTACCGAGATAACAATAAAATTTTCGTGCAAACTGGGTTTTATAGGTAGGTATAGGGCACACTGTACCTTTTCTACGTTTTGTTGCAACTAAT
Organism: Heliconius himera; assembly: GCA_021202915.1. NCBI lineage: Eukaryota > Metazoa > Arthropoda > Insecta > Lepidoptera > Nymphalidae > Heliconius > Heliconius himera. The sequence goes on along the minus strand of JAJHJA010001134.1, from coordinate 20,686 downwards.
CTAGGATTATATTTCAGCTCGCTATGCTTTCTTAATATCGTATGCAAGATATAAATTTGTCTCACAGTAAGCACATCCCATAAGTTATAAACATCGTTTGTTGGATACAGACTCGGGAGAAACGCACTCACTTTTAAAATGGCTTGTTGAGCTCTTTCTACTTTTATCATTCGAGACTTGTATGATCCTCCCCATGAAGTGATGCAATAGGCAATAAGGGACTGACAAATGGCTAAATATATGGTTTTAATTATATCACGGTCAGCAATGTAGCGCAAATTTTTGAAAACCACAATAAGTTTGCGTAATTTTGTAGAAAGGTTGTTTATATGCGTTTCAAAACTTAAGTTGTTATCAATGTCTACTCCCAAATATTTGACCACCTCAACGCGCTGGAGTGGGCTACAGGAACAAAGGGATTTCTGTGGGAATTTACAAGAATGTACTAATAGCTGAAGATTTGATGGAATCAGTGCTTTATGAATGGAGAATGCAAGATATTTAGTTTTCTCAATGTTTAGTGTTAGGAGATGATCGCAAAGCCATTTTTTGACATTGTTGACGCCCTCTTGAGCATGATAGAAGACTTCAGCCCATGTGTTGGCCTTGAAGATAAGTGCAGTATCATCAGCAAACGTAATGATATTACCATTTACGATAGAGAGCTGACACAAATCATTTATATATATTATAAATTATAAATAGGGTTGGTCCAAGTATACTACCTTGGGGAATTCCGTATGTGATAGAAAGGGGTTCACTTATCCACTCGCCTATTTTAACCCTCTGTGAACGTTCACTTAAGTAACATTTAAAAAGCTCCAGCGGTAGTCCTCTGATTCCCAAGCATTCTAATTTGGTTAGTAATGTCGGAATAGAGACAGTGTCAAAGGCCTTTGCTAAGTCTAGAAAGACTGCGATACATTTTTTCTGAACATCTAGGCCTGTTGCTACATAGTCAGTGAGAGAATGTACTGCATCTGAAGTCGATCTTTTTATACGAAATCCGAATTGATTAGTTGATAGAAGATTTGCCGATTCTAAAAAATTTACTAATCTTATATTTATTAGCTTTTCGAGCACTTTAGACAGTGAAGGTAATATAGATATGGGCCTATAGTTTTCAACGCAATCTTTTTCCCCACTCTTGTAGATCGGTATAATCAAAGCAGTCTTAAAAGCTGTGGGAAACACTCCTGAAGAAAAGGCAAGATTACATATATACTTCATAGGAGGAATTAGTAAGTCTTTATACCTTTTGATTACTTTGTTTGGTATTTTGTCTATGCCCATTGAACACTCCGTTTTTAGATTAAGTATGATTTTATTTAATTCAAGTTCGTCAGTAGGAAATAGCATGAAATACCCAGATACAGTCTTGTTGGAGTAGTAGAAAATTATACCTTACTCGTGTCCAAAGACACGAGTAAGGTATAATTTTTTCTGCAAGATTTTTTCCAACATGAGCAAAATAATCATTTACTTTATTGACACAATTTTGGGGTTCTGTTGAAGAGAGTAGATCTGTAGCTAACACTTGTTTTTTTACAGGAAAAGTAGTTTTCTTCAGAGTATCCCATAGTTTATTTTTATTAGAACCGGCTTTTTTAATGTCATTTTGCTCAAACTCTCTTTTCAATTTCTTTATTAATCTATTGCAAAAGTTTCTGTATCTTTTATAAGTTAGTTTCAGAATCTCATCGTCAGGGTTTTTTTTCAATTTTAGGTGCATTTTATCTCTGTTTCGCATACATCTAAGAATCCCTGTAGTAATCCAAGGTTTTTTTGTAATTTTTCTGCTTGGTATATGAATTGTTCGGGTATTTCTTATTAGAGCTTTACTTAGAACTGAAATCAAGAATTCAGTAGCTTCTTCTACGTTTTTATAGCTATAAATTTCCGCAAAATCAAAATTTTTCAGATCTGAATCCAAGTGTTCAAAATTAATACGCTCATAGGTTCTCTTTATGTTAATATTACAATAGGTTTTATCTAGGGCTAGAAAGAAGAAAACAGTTTCATGATCTGTGATTGATGTTTGGGCGACATAACAGTATGCATTTAATTTAGTTTTGATCATAACGTGATCTAAACAAGTGCGTCCGTGAGTGGGAAGAGTATGTCCTGCTAATAAGCCTTGCCCGGCTAAAATATCTAAATAACTAGAACTTCTCGGATCAGATGTCTTTTCTATAATATCAATATTAATATCACCCGTAACAATTAAATTTTTAATGTTTGAATATTTCCGTAAGAGTTGTTCTATACTTTCCAAAAAACCAGTGATGTCCTTATGCCCTGGCGGTCGATAAATGGATAAAATTATTATATCGTTATCGAACCTTAGTACTAAACAATTTGCGTTGGTTAGGTCAGATTCTTCAATATTTATGGCAATATCATCCAGATAATAAACAACAACACCTTCATTTTGAGTAAAGTTACGAGTAGTAGAAGCATAACTATAGCCTTCAAGGGGTGGGATATGGGATGTAGACCCTAGCCAGCACTCAGTTAAAATAATTATATCCCACTTGACTCGACTTCTAGTAAGCAAAGTGGTAAAGTTAGACATATTGCAATTTATGCTACGTATATTTTGAGTTTAACTTTAAGACATTTATGAGCAGTAGGAAGTAGTGTTATGGAATTTTCAATATCACAGAGAGAGGAGTGAGCTATCGATAATTCATCTAGGTTTTTATTAATTATGCCTATGTCATCTTTGCAATTATCGAATTTTGTTTGCGAATGCGGGCCACATAATAGGGGAAAAAGATAAAAAATACAGTTGAAACTCGTTTCCAAAAATGAGTATTGGGATTGAATAGGTGCTATTATTATTTGGAATAAAACCCTTAACAATATAGTAATAAAGCAAATAAAATAAAAAATGTCCTACATTTAGGTACTCGTATATATTAAAGATTATTGTGTTTGTGTAAATAGTAATGTTTTGTATTTTGTGTATAATGTAAAGATTATAGTACTTATTATAAACTAATTTTATTTTAATCATTTTTTTTAAGATATTATCGTCTAAACAAAAGGATAAGTATAATAACATTTCTAGGGAAAAGGTTACTTGTTTTTTGAAAAAATACTGAAAGATCACAGCAACTTTTTGAGGTCTTCTTGCTCTTCGATACGTAATATAGGAGATCCCTCTAATTTTTGAAGTAGTACTCTGCCAAAAGACGTCCAACATCTGTAATAACTCTGCTCTCGTGCTTGCTGCCTGGCTAAAAAATATAGCCGACGAGCCTTGCTGGTTAAGTAATCCGATATAAATATAGGTTTGGGAGGGCCTTGAAGATTGAGGTTAGATGTATTAAGAGTTGGTTTTTTTAGGATTTTTTGAGATTTATTGTAGGCAATTACATGTTTAATAAATGTTGATTTTCTAGCCGTGGTTGTGAAATCAACTATAATAAAGTCATTTTTCGATTTTGTACGGTAAATGTCTCTTATTTCGAGTTTTTCATGAAAAGCGGGTTGCTTCACTACGGAACCCACCTTACTTATGATTTCAATTAAACTCTCCTTGTTCTCTCTCTCTAGTTTTGGGATATTTCTTATCTCAAGCGTTGTAGATCGAGATATTCTTTCGTGAGCCTCTAATTTACCCTCGAGTTCTTTTATTCGAGATTTGGAACTCTGGTTTTCTGTCTCCAATAATGCTACTTGGGTAATTAGCTCATCATATTTTTCTGACATAAAATCTACTGACTTTTGAATTTCATAATTCTGATCTTTAATAGAGTTCAGCGTTTGAGTGATATCTTCTAATTTTTTATCTTGTTTAGTTATAAAGTCAGCTATCATCGATTTTATTTCTGAATTAAAAGAGGCTGAACTGTCCATTAAATCATCGAAGGATCGTTTATATCTTTTTTTAATGTTAATATTTCTTTCAAGATCCTCCAACTCATTTAATGTTGATTCGTGTAGCTGTGGATTGCTTTGTGAAATGCTCATATTTGGTGGAGTACGCTGTAAAGCCATTTTTCAATAATAATATTTAATATATAAAGGGTAGGCCGATTTTAAATCGATTTCTGACGGTATGCAGAACGACAGTCCGTTAAAAGATTGCTGTGGTCAAAGGTCAAACTGGTGCATTAAGGCAGCTCACAGTAACGTCACAGTCAGTGATTGGTTTAGTAGCGCAGTAGCAAGAAACGCGACTATGTTTGTTACTTTCTAATTATTTATGTGCTACTCACGCATGGTATAGAACAATCTTCTGTTCGATATGGGCGCCTGGTAGTCCGTCGGCCTTTTTTCCTTATTAAAATTCCCAAAATAAAATAACGATTTATTTAAAATGTACTACTACAATACACACGTCCGATCTTCGAGAGTATCCACAAGTGAGAGGAAATTAATTAATACCAATAAATGCTCTCATATAACTTTTACAAAGAAGAAACGACTAACATCCACTAAATATTACATAGGGGGCTCTCCTGTTAATACAGTAGAAACGATTAGAGATTTGGGTATTATCTTCGATAAGGAGCTCACATTTGTGCCTCATATAGACAACATTATTGGTAAGGCCAGTAAAATGCTTGGATTTGTAATAAGAAACTCTAAAATATTTAAAAAAGCTTGTACTAAAATATCCCTATACAAGAGCTTAGTAGTGAGTATATTAGAGTACGCAAGTGTTGTATGGAGACCTCATTACGCTTCTCACTGTCTGAGAATCGAGAGACTACAAAAGCGTTTCTTATACCATCTTGCTTTTTCGTTAGGTAAATCGAGGACACTAAAAAGCTACGCAGATAGACTTGTGTATTTTAGGTTAGACAGCTTAGAAAAAAGAAGAGAAATATTAGATTCGCTTTTCTTATACAAAAGCATTAATAATATATACGATAATACCTCTTTAGTACAATCATTCTGCTTTAAAGTGCCTAGAAGTACACGCATGCCGTCTAACCTTCTCGAAGTACCTTTCCGGAGATCTATTTTAGGTAAAAATTCCCCTATGTCTCGCTTTTGTAAAATATTAAACGTGGATTGCGCCTTAGATCCATTTAGAGACTCTGTGCTTAGATTTCGCAGAAACGCAACAAAACGCCCCTGATATTTTCTTGTTTCTTATTTCTCATTTATGATATTTATTTTTATTACTTATGTAATTTTTACCATTATTGTTATTTTATTTATTTTTTTTCTTAACAAATTATAGTAACTTATCCTTTTTAAATTTATGTAGTTAGACTTTACCAATAATTAATATATATATATATTTTTTTAACTTTTATACACTAGTCTCCTATGTTGCATGAGGTATTCGCCTTAAAAGGTAATGCATTTAGAAGTAATATAGAATTAAAATGTTAATATTTTTGTAAAATGAATGTAATTTACCACTGGTGAATCTAAATAAATAAATAAATTATCGCCTGGTGGCGCTAGAAGACGCCAATGTGATATAGCTACATCCTATACTAAAGTAAGTGTTATGTTATTACAGTAATGAGTAAAATGTGATCAACGCTGACCAACAAGAAGTTTTATCTTTTGCCGTAATAGATGCATAATGACTGACGCAAAATTACTCTTCAGAAACATTATTTTCTATATTTACAAACTTGTATAAATGTTAATACTTATATTAAACATTAGTTATTAAGCAATTGAGATAATACGCTAGCAGAAATAAAAAGGAGCTACTTGATAGAGTTGCTTTCTTTCCAATAAAAAAATCATACAGAAGATTTTGATCAAATTTCAATTTAACGTATTCATAAACTTTGAAGAGATTGTTGTCTTGCCGGCTCTTGACTCATCAATTTGTTGATCATCTAATATGCATATTTCTTGTAGGTACTTTTACTCTGGCTACAACAGAATAAGTAGTGCTACGTCAAAACCCTTCAGGTTCCTGGTCCCGGGCGAACTTGAATATGCGGCCAGTTGGAAAATAATAATAAGCAATTATTACACAGTGCAGGTCGTTTAGAGGTTCCGTGAGGCTTTGGGCTGGGGCTCCAAATTAAGAATGAAAGTGCAGTAAAGAATAAAGTGTTTAATTATTAGTAGGACTTAATTTTAAACAGGGTTTCAATTTTAGCTATTATTATGAGAATGTGGGTCGGTGTCGGAACCTTCTATCAGTGATCAGTGTAAACTACCACGAGCCCGTTTTTCATATTAGTCCGATTTTTCTTTAATTCTTATCTCTCCTATCCCGGCGGGATAAAAAAGGAGTTGGGTTTGAGAGAGAGGTGCTATAACCTGCGTTTGAAAATAGTTCTGCGGAGCAGAGATGTGATCCTTTGCTTTTGACCAGATTACTTATATACTATATTTTCCTTTCTTCCTAGAGCAGAACAAACCTTCTTTGATTGGTAATATTTCCTGCAAAGTAACTTTACGCATCGAATCCATTACAGATTAAAAAATGTCTCCTCTTCTATATTGAGCAAGTAAATTAATATATAAAAATTATGCCATGCTGCGGCATATTGATTTAGGTAGACATAATTGTATAATATAAATTTATTATTTGTGAAGCTCTATTATAACAAAATACGACGCCGACATGTCTCATTGACCTCTTATCTGTTGACACTTTGATTAAGCATTTTACGTCAGAACAATTAAATTAATTATTCAAAACAGTGTAAAATATTAACCTATATTTTCTCCATTATATATTTTCTTATACCAAAATGAAGCTTTCCATCATTATTTAAAACTTTAATTACTCAATTAGGCACCGTACCTATTTGACGACTGTAAACCCTCTAAGTTCCAAATTATAAGCGTTTCTATTACATAAACGGGCCTTTACCGCTTATTTTTACTTACGTTACTTAAATATTTACTTTGAACCTGTATATTCTATACATATCTGTGATTTCAAAATAAATGTATTCACAATATTTAAAAAAAATACTACAATTTTAAAATTTAAAGTGAAATTAGACATTTCAGACAATTTCCATTTTTTATATAAACCCTGTATCCCGCACATACCAGGGTAGACAGGAGGAACTTCAGAACCTTGTGTTAAAACACTCCGTTCCAATTAAGACACTTTCATTCCCCATTTTCCGCTCGTATCCTGGAGACGTTGCGTGTTGACATTGACGGAACTCGATGCCGCGCTTTGTCTGGAAACAAGAGCAAAGAAATAAATATATTAAATATTTCATTTCATCGAGTGAGAACCAAACCCACGATCTGTCGCGTTTACATTCACAAGCTTGTAACTCCGCGCCACGACTGCAATATTTGCAATAATTTCACCTCAAATTCATAAATTTGTAAAATTAAAGATAAAATACAACTCAATGATCACAAATATTCGTAACAATCTACCATTGCTTTATCGCAGTCACGTTGTCAATCATTCATTTTCACATATACGTTACACTTATTTATTGTATGTATAAACATTATCTAATTAACTGGAATATTGTTAGGGCTCTCAAAATTGCGGAGATTGTACGAGGTTCGATTCCATTTTTAATTATATAAAACTTATGGCTATAGTTAACAAAACAAAAAGATGTTATGAGCGTAGAATGTAAATAAAAATATAAATAATGTCGTAAATCGTTTAAAAGTAATCAAGATACAGCGACATCCCGTTATGAAAAAGTATATTCATGTTAAGATAAATATATAATAGCTTTGTAGCAATTTTTCGAAACAAAATACTTTATATTGATATAATTTCCTTATTTATGAAAACAAACACTAAATATTAAGGGAAGTTTGCCAAAATACAATTGTGAATTGAATAATGAATTTAAATCGGTCAAGCCGTTCGGGGATTAGCGTGCACAAACGCAAAAAAATATCGGACAAACGCGACTCAGGCTCGCCCACCGAGTGTTCCGTACAAAAATTAGAAGTCTCGAGCTTTTCCTGAAATTCAAGCTTAGCTTAGCCAGAGCCCTTTGTCTGATACCTCACTTGAACTAACGGCTTTAATACCAAATTTTGCCCCCTTTTCTGGCTATAATTTTTTATTATATGTCCATAAATTAGATTTTATAATTATATATTTTTTTCGGATTTTTCTTTAACTTGTACTACCTGTAAATGATAAGTGCCAAATTGTATAATTTAAAGTCAGCCGGAAGTACCCTATAATTTTGATTCCCTTTATAGTGTTAAAATACGCGTTATTTGCGATGTAAACGAACATATCTAGTTTTTAAGTAAATGTAGAAAATCTATTATCAGAAAATCAAAAAATCAAGGGACCGTAGATATGACTTGAAATTTTAGTTTAGCTAAGGTTTAAATTTTAATTCGATATATCCAAGCGTCCCTAAGATAAATGCTCTTGACAGTCACAAAGTGATCTTATAAGGGTTTCCTTTTTCCTTAATAGGTACGGAATCCTAATAATTTATCAAGATTCCTCAACAGTTGAGACGTAGGATTATTTTTTTCATTTTCATTTTTTTATTCATATTGTATGTATATTATTGATTTTTATTCATATTGTTACGAATAGATGAAGAGAAGAAGAATTATTTTATGCAATTACCTATTTTTGATAATAAACTTAGACAACGTTCAATTTTACCACTAATATCTACGATTCGATTTCGTGAATGAGGCGTGTGCGATGTTGTCGCTTTGATAGGTATTATAATATGTGTGTGCGAGATTTTTAATAAATAGTAGTTACCCCCATGTATGCTCAGCTGATTTTCAGTGGTTTAACAGATATTTGAAATTATTTGTAAAAATCTTAAGCAAGTAAAGTGCGAGTCAGACTCACCCACCGAGGCTTCCGTACCTATTTCGGTACTGTAAGTCAATAGGAAGTAAAACTTATAAAAGTTTACCAACTTAAGTTTACGGGCATACGTACTTATTTTGTATGAAATGAACTACAAATATAAGTTTGTAATGATTGTTAATCTTCTCTATGAAATACTTATCAAGTTTAAATTTTCTGAATTTTTCCTTTATTTGTGTTTTAAGTTCTCACTTCATGCTAAATCCTATAACTGTGGATCCACGGTATATTACGTTTACGGGGTCCCTTTACGTTTTGATTCCGCCACGAATTTCCTACAGAATGCAACAGAACGGTGGATTTTCCATTACGGAACCCTAAGAATGTTCTCGAATCATGAAACACTTTTTACTACAGCTTTTCTACTACTGAACATACATTTTTCATCAAATCAACGTTCTAATAGCATATTAATTCATACGAAGTAGTTACGTCACGTAAAGTACGTGAGTTAGCCACGTGTGCGGCGCGTGCGCAACATGCATACGGCACGCTATGCACACATGCTCCCGGCGCGCCATGGAACATTACAGGGGACTCGCAAAATGCATAATTAGCATAATTAGTTATCGAGTAATTACATAACGTGGTGTAGATTAAATATTATATTGTTATGATTATATGTACTCGTATAAGGTACTTTGATGGTACGCTTAAAAATTGTAATTTAACTCTTTTTAAGAGGGAAGTGATTAATATATTCGATTTTTTATGTACTTTCAGTAGGTATAACTATGTTTGTGTTTTAGAAACCAAGCGACGTAGTATTGGTATTAAATAGACAGAACTAAGCCACTTAAATTAGATAGAGGCCACTCGTGGCGCAGGGGCACAAAGTGTGACTGTAAAACCGAGTGGTTGTGGGTTCGATCCCCACTCGAGGAGATAAAATATTTACTTAAATTTATATTTCCATTTCTTCGCTCTGGTGTCGAGGCAAAGCGCGGCGTTTATTTCTGCCACTCAATACGCAATGCCTCCAGAATTCGGCAGAAAGTGGGGAACGGAGTGTCTTAACACTAGGTTTCCTCTGTCTACCCTGCAGTGTGCGGGATACAGCGTGAAGCTGATTTATTTATTCCCGACTGCTAAGGAAGGGATATGTTTTTCGCGCGTATTTTGTATGTATGTAATATTCTTTATTACCTCGTATCTCCAGAACCGCTGAACGGATTTACATATTTGAGGTATCGTTAGATTCGTATTAGCAGCCCAAGTGTTCTTAGATAGGTGACGTTAATAAAAAATAATCATGGCGGCTGTGGGACGCCATTGGACATAGTGAAAAAAAAATATTTCGTTTCGAATACCACAATATGGGTATCAAATTCAAGAGCTCAATTTCAGGATTTCAAAAAGGTATATCATGATTATCATTACCATAATAAATTCTAACAAAAAAATGAAAAATAAAAAAATATTTGTAAAAACAAAAACCCCGACTGCATCAAACTAAAAAGGAAATAAACAAGCCCAATAGTTTATTAGGATTCACAGTCGGGGCCTATAAGTAATTCTTCAATCAATAAAATCTTTACCAGGAACCTCGCATAATTTAAAGAGGTCCCGACTGTTAATCCTAATAAACTATTGGGCTTGTTTATTTCCTTTTTAGTTTGATGCAGTCGGGGTTTTTGTTTTTACAAATATTTTTTTATTTTATTTTATTTATTTTTATTTTTATTAAATGTTATACCGAACGTCACGGTGGTTGGCAAACTAACCACCTTATTCCTATATGGAAAGCCTTATGCATTATATTCGTAAAACATTTTTTTTTCCCAATAATTCATCGGTATTTAATACAAAAATGCATTTTTTAATTTAAAAAGTCTTTCATATAAAAGTGTGGCTGAAAGAGTTAAAATGGTATAAGTTTCTTATTTATACGTATACGTTTTAACGTATAAAAATTTGATCGCAGCGGGACTCGAACCCGCGCCTCCTGGAAACCGACCAGGCGCTCTGACCACTAAGCCATGCGTTCATTAATTAGGAATAACACTTTAAAAAATTTTAAAAATGGTATAAGTTTTTTTATTCATACGCCGATTGAAGTAAAACAAACACTCAATGTTAAGGACAGCTTGCCAAATATAATAATGAAAACTGCACTTAAATCAATACATAAGTTTCTGTGATAAGCGTGAATATAAGTTTCTGTGATAAGCGTGAACATAAGTTTCCGTGATTAGCACAGACCAACAGACAAAAGTTTTAAAAATCTTTGTTTTGGTTCTATTACGTTATTAAATGCCACAATTTTTTTTTCTTATATACAGGTTTAAAGTGGTCGACAGATCAACGGTTAGCTATGGGTAGAGGACCTCAGTACCTATCCATTTCACCCTCAAGTACGTAAGCCGATTTTCAGTTGTTCGGCATATATTTCAGAATTTGGGACAGCCCGACTGTTGAGTCTGCGGTCGTGATTTTTTTTCCCAATATAGCTTAATAGTAAGCCTTTTGTATAATGTAATAGTTTAAAATTATCGGCTTATAAATCAATAAAAAAAAACAATATATAAATATCGATATATAAAAATATATATTATTTTAGTATAATTAATAAACTGTTATCCTCTAAATCTTTTCTTTTAATGACTTTTGGGAATTTATTTAATCGAAAAATATTTTGTTATTTCACATGTGTCTAGGTCACCTACCTAAGGTAATAACAAGCGCGTGCGGCTATCGCAATTTTCTTGCCGCGTAAATTTCTATCTTGCGAGAATTCCGGAATATAAAGTGGCCTATATGTTTCTCCAATGCCCTCTAATACCCTCTAATTTTCAATGTTAGCCCCATAACAATCAATTATATATCAGAGATTACAGTAGAGGTTCACCAGGGCTCCGTTCTTAGTCCGTTCTTATTCAATGTAGTGCTTGATACTGTCTCGACCCACATCCAGGATCAGCCTCCACGACTGATGATGTACGTCGATAACATAGCACTCATTGACTAGAATTAAATGATGCTGGAGCGTAAAGTGAACCTCTGGAAGGTAACGCTTGAGAACGGCGGTCTTAGATTAAATATGTCGAAGTCCGAGTACGTGGCTTGCGGATGGCCGAACTCGAGCACTACCTTTATAGGTCCTGAGCCAGCCGTTAAGTCGGAAAAATTCAGTGTGGAGGCATTGATCACGATGTCTATGGCCGGATAAGCGCTGACTGGGGTAGTCTCTTAGCGTCGCCTGAGATAGTATGACCACGTTGTGAGCCGGCCTAAGATCTTTTGTCGGATTGAAGTGCCTTGCTATGTCTATCCCTGGAACTAGATCTGGACAGCCAAGTAAGTGCTGATTGAATGTCGTTATGCAGTATGCATGAGAGCCAATGAGAGTGCTGCTATTGATAACTGGCCTCAACGTTTAAAGGACTGAATTGCAGCCAATGGAGACCACTATATAAATATATATATAAATATATTAAGCTGTAATAGTATCTAATAAATGTTACGTACAATAAAAAAAGTTTTTCTTTCTTATAATAGTTATTGCAAGACTAATATTTATTTTATTCGTCGTAAATAATATGTATACGAAATAAGTAAAAAAAAAATATTGCACTCACTTTTTATTGCAGAAAACACACGTCACTATTTTCTTTAAATAAATCAAAAGACATGGAAAAGTAATACTGTTCCACTCTAAAAAATTACTAAGGAAATGTATCGCTGAACTTTTATGCTGCAAAAGGGTTGCAAATGTTTATTTTTTTCTATTTCACATATTCAATATTGCGTATTGTATATTTGTTAAATTTATAGTCAAAGTATATGTTGCCAATTACGATCACGGGGTTTTTAATTATGTGAAAATTTGAAATCATACTTTTTGTGTACGATTGTAACTTTACTGTCACTAATTAAATGATGAGACCAGTCATGGCGCAGGGACACAAACGAGTGTAAACGCGACAGGTTGTAGGTTCGATTCCCACTCGAGGAAGTGAAATATTTAACGTTTTCATTTCCTCGCTCTGGTAACGAGGCAAAGCGCGGCGTTGAGTTCCACCGCTCAACACCCAATGCCTCCTGAATTCAGGGAAATGTGGAGAACGGAAGAGTCTCAATGAGAACGGATTGTTGTACTAGGTTCCCAGTTTTCCCCTACCTACCCTGCTCTGTGCAGGATACAGCGTAAATCTAATAAAGTATATTAATGATGCTATAAAATATACACGATATGATTTACAGTTTGGAATTAAACACAAAGCAAACGAATCATTTATTGATTGTAGTTTTAGTAGTCACTACTTAGTTGTAATATTATTATTAGTATATAGATTTTCTAAGTTTAGCTAGCTTTTAACGGTTCTTCCTCAAATTTCTAGAACATTTCATAAAAGTTTGATATTTGTATGCCAATTGACATAAACATAGGAAGGGGACGCGGATAGTAAGTACTCACTCCGAAATTATTACAACCGAAATTAAAATTATTATACAAAATATTATATTTCTATTCGGTAAAATCGTTATTTTCTTCACTTAAGTGAAAATTTTGTTGTTTTAAAAAAAATAACCAAATCGGCTAATAAAGTAAGCGCCAAGAATATTAGCGCTTACTTTAAGTGTTGTGCTCACTAAAACTGCCCAACTGTTAATAATTTTACATCCAAGACGATCTGCGGGATATACATTTGTATCTTTAATGTCGTAATGATTAATTGATAAAACAATACTTATTTCAGTTTCAGTTTATAGACATTTATTCTCAATAAGACCTAAGCCACTTACTTGAGAACAATACTTTAAAATACATTAGTTAAGTTGTCGTTGTCAACAGTTACATTTACGTTTACAAAAATAGCTTATAATAATTAAAGATAAAGTTATTGTGACAAAATGGTAAATTTTATACTTACTTAACACATTGTTAATAATTATCGCGGACGTATTTCGCCAATTGACATTTAAATGTGTTAAATGAGTTAACATTTTTTATATGTGTTGGTACTTTATTATAAAATTGCGCTCCTTCGAAAGTTATCATTTTTTTACCGTAATTAGTCCTTGTTCTGGGCAGCACCAATAAACTAGCTCGGCATTCACGAATAGAACGTCCACTAACATTTTGTATTTTAGTAAAGGATATATTGCTATGTACGGTTTTATTTAGTATTTTTCGTATATAGATACAGATGTTGTAAACGTACAGTTGGCGAATTGTCATTATTCCTGTATTTTCATAAATTGTTTTAGTTGATGTTAATCGTGGATAATTAAATATTAGTTTAATGCATTTGTTTTGTGCTCTTTGTACGTTTGATAATTTTGTTTTGGCGACACTACCCCAGACCTCAACCAGATACAGCAAATGGGGCTTGACTAGCGTATTATAAATCACGTAGCGCATTCTACACGGTATACACCTTACAATGTTACGTAGCGATCCTAGAAGCGCCGAGACTTTATTTAATATATGATTTAAATGTGCGTTCCACGACAATGTGCTATCCATAATTATTCCTAGGTATTTTTCAGTGGTTTTTTGTTTTATTGGGAGATTATTAATAACGAGCGGTTTATGCAAAGAAACAGGCTTATTTTTAGCTTTAAAAATTATGTAACATGTTTTAGAGATATTTATAGTTAGAAGATTATATTGGAACCATGTATATAGCTTGTTTAAGTCTTCTTGAGCTTGTGCAATTATAGTGGCCATAGATGATCCAAAGTAAAATAAACAAGTGTCATCTGCATAGAGAGTGAGATGCCCATTTAGCCCAATTTCGGTGATATTATTTATATAGATTAAAAAGAGTAGTGGACCCAAAATTGAGCCTTGTGGAACTCCGTAATTTACATGAACAGTACTACTTTGATATTTGTTATTTTCCATTTTCACTACTTGAAATCTATTATCTAAAAAAGACTTAAACATATTTAATGCCATTCCAGTGATTTTTAATGCTTCCAATTTTTTTATAAGTAGGTTATGACTAACTGTATCGAAAGCCTTCTTTAGATCGACAAAAATCCCCAAAACATATTTTTTATTATCAATATTGGATCTAATTTTAGTAACTAAATCGATCATTGCAGATAGTGTATTGCTTTTTGGTCTGAATCCGTATTGTCTTTCGGAAATTAAGTTACTACGTTATTATTTAGAAAACGTATAAAAATTTGAACGTAGCGGGACTCGAACCCGCGCCTTCTAAATAAGTATTTGTCTTTACTAAGTGTGGATTAACACTTTAGAAATGATAAAAATATTAGTAATTTTTAATATAAAATAATAATATTTTTTATATGCAGAGTGCAACGCGATCGACGGATCACCGGTAGTCTTTGGATAGACGACATCAGTACCAATCTGTTTGATCCCCATGTATGTTTAGCGATTTTCAGTGGTTCGGCAGATATTTAGGAATTTGTAATTTTTCATGTTCAATGGTCGATGCCGTTGAACATTCTTTAAACACGTGTAAAATTTAACTATATTAATAATAAAGTCGCAGAAAGTAACTTTAGAATTGGCATGGCTTTTCCTAAATTACTTTTTACAGACAAATGCCACCGTCCAAGTCAGTAAAAATAGGTCTAAACTTGTTCCTTTTTGTACATATTAATAGAAGAATCCCATCGCACTAAATAAGTTTAGTTAAGGCGACATTTCCATTTATCCCATAGTTTAGCCATGCTCTTAGGGTTCTTCGTCAGATACTCCACACCTTTAATTTTTATACGTTAAAAGAAAAGTCCCACCACTCTTAATAAATTTTGCAAAGTATTTCGATATCTATAATAGCTTGATCACTTTGTTGTCGCCTATCCGTCTGTCTGTCTGTCAAGGGCGTTTATCTCAATAACGCTTGGAGATATCAATTTGAATTTTGATTCAAACCATACACTCAGATATACGCTCCCATGATTTCCTGAAATAATCGTATTTCTACATTTACTTTAAAAAATATATGACCGTTTACATCGCATAAAACTCGTATTTCGACAATATAAAGGGAATCAAAATTAATACGATAGTTCCGGTTAACCTAGAATTATGAAATTTGGTAGCTAGCATCTACAGGCAGATAGAGGAGGATACATGTAGCAGTAGCAGTCACACAGGGGGGCAAAATTTGATATTAAAGCCGCTAGTTCAAGTGAGGTATCAGATGAACTCGAGACCTTTAATTTTGCCTGCAACTCGCATTCTGATGTTGCAATGAGCGTTAAGTGATATATAAAGAGACTTTAAAGCCTGTAGCAAGAGTCTGATCACATTGTGACGGGTCAGTATCTCCCATAATTTATCTCTTACAACCCTTCAAAGGCATTTTCCAAGTCCTTAAAAGCACAGTAAACGTTTTAGTCTTAGGGCCTTGAATTTTACTTTTTCTCTTCTATCAGGTCTAAAGCCTCCTTCCAAGAAGGCTTAGACCAATAAGACGTCCACGTCTCACACTTTGGAATCTCTCTTGCATTCTTCACGCTAAAAGCTGCTTTAGGGAAATGTAATTATGGTTTTCGTTTCGATGATTTATAGCTGGATATTCTATCCACATGACAATTTTATCTCTATATATAATAAGACAGTAAAAATATTTTGTCTGTACATTTAGTAATTTTGACTGAAATGGATAGAGGGACACTTAAAAAGACTAATAGAAAGCAAAAAGATTTTTTTTGAATTTCTTGTCTGTCTGTCTGTCTGTCTGTCTGTCTGTCTGTCTGTCTGTCTGTCTGTCTGTCTGTCTGTCGACATATTGTTGTCCGCATTTTTCTCTGAAACTACTGAACCGATTTACTTGAAAATTTCACCAATTGCTTTATTTTAACTCAATTTAGGTTCTAAAGTTTGGTTCATCAAAATCGGTTCATTAAAAAAAAAGTTATCGTCATTTGAATGAACTCAAGGCATTAGCTTGCCAGCGAATGTTATATAGAAATCGCGCTGGTATGACCCTGGCTAAAGAATGACGTTCGAAACGTCTGGGTTATATGATTGTTGATAAAAATATATATCTTTGAAGCACTATTATATAATATTTTATACAATAAAGTAAACAAAATTGAATCGTTAGTGGAGATTACCTTCATTAATCATAACAGTTAAGTTTAAGTCGTAATTAATTCAACACAGAGATAAAGAACGATCTTGAAAGAAATATCAAGTAAATACAAAGATTTTTTGGTTGGTTCGTTCATATAATATATGTAACTAATTTAAAAACTGTACAAGAGTTAATATGCAATTATTACAGTTATTTTATAAAGAATATTATGAATCCTTCAAATCAATAATTTAACATTAAGGCTGTTTCTGAATCAGTAAATAGAATTATTCACTGACAATAGGTAAAAGAACATAAACTTACAAAAATAATTAGCTTTATATATATTTTTAAAATTTTCACTTTATATATATTTTTAAAAACTGTACAGGAGTTAATATGCAATTATTACAGTTATTTTACAAAGAATATTATGAATCCTTCAAATCAATAATTTAACATTTAAGGCTGTTTCTGAATGAGTAAATTAAATTATTCACTGACATCAGCACATTTAACAGAGTGTATTATATAGGTAAAAAGAACATAAAGTTACAAAAACACATACGAGTAATAAATAATTAGCTTTATGTATATTTTATAAATATCAAATATCAACAAGGGTCGTATTTTTTTATTTAAAACAATCAAAAATTCTTTGACGATAATGTCGTAAAAAAATCATATTTGAAGTCATTATAGTTGTCAATCAATTCTGCTTACTAAATCAATAATCATGTATTTTAAGCGGGCGAAGCCGTGGGCGGGCCGCTAGTTAACAATAAAAATGTAATAATAATAACAACAAATATTAAAAATAACAATGAAAAAAGCCACTGCTCAGGTTTCGTGCTGTAGTCAACCACTTGCGAAGCGACTGGAGTCAAAACAGACAGTCAGACTAAAATTTACAAAATTATAAATTCATATTCATATTATTGTTAATATTTTGTATATTAGTAGTGATATGGGAGTGAAAGTAGATGACCGGAATGAAAATTGCCTGCATGATGCAGTACTTATTGCATCATCAGAATACGAATTGCAGGCATTGGCCACCACTCTGAAAGAAGGATGTGAAAATAATGGTCTAAGCCTGAATGCGAATAAGACAAAGGTTCTGATTTTTGAAAGAGATGAAGAAAGGACGGAATGTAAAATCAGTGTAAATGGTAAGATATTAGAACAAGTGAATGAAGTGGTATATTTAGGAAGTATGTTCAGTATTGATGGCAGATACGAGATGGATGTGGAAAGGCGTATGCTGCCGGTAACAGGGTGAACGGAGCCTTAGCTGCACTGATGAGACGGCGAAACGTCAGCACAGCTGCGCATTTGGCCGTACACAATGCAGTGTTGGTACCGACGCTGTTATACGGCAGCGAAATGAATGATGATGAATGCCGTGAAGATGCGATCTCTTCGTGGGATATGCGGAGTCGGCTTAGCTGATCAAATCCGCAGTGAAGAGATCGATATACAGAATGACAGGTACTAGCGACAAAGTCACGGTGAAAATGAAGAAGAACGTGCTCAGCTGGTTCTGGCACGTAGAAAGAATGAGTGACGAAAGAATGGCAAAAAAGATTTATGATGGAAAAGTGAGTGGTAAGAGAGATGGGGGAGACCTCGGTTGCCCTTCTAAAACACAGTATCAAAGATACTAGGGGAAGGTCACGTAAAAAGCATGAGGATCCCCCCAATGGGCATGTATGAAGAGGTTGATGACAATGGACGAGGCGAAAGAGATATGTAGAGACCGTAGCGTTTGGCGCTCCGTTCTCTCTGACTATCCCGCTGGGGATAAAGCGTGAAGTTAAGTAAGTAAGTAAAAAAACAAATAAAACAGCTTCACGCTGTATCCAGCACACAGCAGGGTAGGCAGAGGGAACCTAGTGCTAAGACACTCCGTTCCCCACTTTCTGTCGAATTCTGGAGGCATTGCGTGTGTTGAGTGACAGAACTCAACGCCGCCCTTAGCCTCGACACCAGAGCGAAGAAATGGAAATATAAATTTAAGTAAATATTTCATCTCCTCGAGTGGAATCGAACCCACAACCAGTCGATTTTAAAGTCACACTTCGTGCCGCTGCGCCACGGCTGGCTTCAAGTAAGTAAGTAAGTTGTATATTAGTATTTTTTTTATATTAAAATATATTGAGGTGTACAGATACTTTTTTACTGTTTAATAAAGTATAAATTGAAATAAAATTTGATAATATCCTCAAGCCGGGATCGAAAAGAATATCTGATTTTAAAAACTTTTGTCTCTGTCCCTATATTTACAAAAGCAAT
Source organism: Heliconius himera (assembly GCA_021202915.1). Lineage (NCBI taxonomy): Eukaryota > Metazoa > Arthropoda > Insecta > Lepidoptera > Nymphalidae > Heliconius > Heliconius himera. The sequence continues at coordinate 1,600 of JAJHJA010001134.1, read as the reverse complement.
TAAAGGAACGCAATTTTGTGTTATTAGTTTTATCTATAAAAGCTAAACACGAGTGTATATAATTAATGCCATGTACGTATGTACACATGTATGTGTCTATACTTATACGGAATTTAAAATGTAATATTTGTACGAACAATCAATAAATCAGGAACATCAATTTCTTGAACTTCAACGACATTAACATGATTACTTAAACAATTATCAATTTGGGATTTGTTGTCGTTGTGACCTAAGGGAAAGCGAAATATTTTTTTTTCTGGAATAGTATACAATGTATATTTTTTCGATCTATATTTTTTATTAATTAATTAATTATACAATACAGTTTATATCACTTTATTTTAATATAAACTTAAATTTAAATATACCTAATATTGAGATACAGATGAAGAACATATGAATAAAAAAAACATTAGCACACTCAAATCACAATAATGATAGAACAGTAATTGAACTCATAAAAAAAATTGTATTCAGACATCGAGACAACCCTCGGTGGGGTCATGTGTGATAACCCCACGGCGGCTTCTCAGACCTTCGACTCAAACACGTAAGTAGTTCACCCCTGTGCGTCGTCTAAATCTATAAAGGCAACTGCCGCTCACGAAAGATACAGTACGTTTTCGATCTCCGCGGATGATGATAATCATTTATGCCGCTCAGATCACAACATATTAAACATCGATTGCGATGACATACATTTAATAGTGTTAACTTATTTAAATATCCCTCCATTTTACGCGCACGCGCGTCTACTCTTATTTGATTGGTCACGAACTGGACGGTATTAACAACATGAGTGCAACGCAAAACAGTGTCAGTGTCACTGTCAGTCGGGCGACGTGCAACAGCAAAGGAAGCATGATCGTTGTTTCTAACAGACTACCTTTTATACTGAAAAGAAATGAAAAAAACCGGCGACTTAGAAAGAAAGGCCAGGTAAGATTTGTAGAAAGTGTAAAAAAATATTTATATAATATAGAACCTTTTTTATTATTTTATAAATAATTTTTTCCGGACTAAAGTGTTTGTAATCAATCTCGAAGGGCATGGTAGAGTGTATCCTGTGAATTAACGCTGGTATAAAAAGGACCGGTTCATTTTATTCATATATAATATATAAACGTATACTAATTCAAGCATTTGATTATATATTACTTGATGTATTTGATTTAGTTATATCATAAAAATAACTTAAACACGATAATTTTAAATCAAATATTTTTAAAATCATACCTACATCTACAATACGGTCGACGAGTCGTGGTCGCCTTGAAGTTGGCCCTTCCCTTAAGTTGTTGTCCTGACGTTGTCGCCCGTACTTCCACGTCTTACGGGATCCCATAGGTTTCCCTAAAAATATTTCGGGAAACTTCACGAAGACCGTGCAGCTAAATACACCCAGCTTATAACTAACGTGACCATTCGTCGGTCAGCTCAAAACGGGACATTGTAGGGTGGCTTTCGTTGTTTTAAGGCATAATTGACACTTAAATAAATAATTTAATTCTTTCTCTACATTTTTTAAAAATAGCGTATTGCGGATAAATTTGTTTCGACTGATCAAATTTTCATGCCATTCTGAATAACGTGACAA
>JAJHJA010001133.1:0-72826 GCA_021202915.1 Heliconius himera | reverse complement strand
TCTTCCATTTTTTATTGACGCTATTGTTCGAGAGTTGTTTACTTCGAAGCTTTCCTGTAATCCATAGAGTGCCAAAGGATGATGAGGTAACAAAAGAAGTACACCGTTTCGATTTTTAAGACAAATAAATACTTAGTTATTTGTAGTTCACTGGGGTACGTTATTGAAAAATATTTAGATTAGACTATAATAATTGTTAATTATATAGCGCCCCAATATAACAGAAGGCTTAAGATGTAGATACTTGTCCCATCGCCCTTTTCTAAATATTTCTATATATTTTACAATAATATTATACCCTTATAATAAAAAATACTTAAAATGTTATTTGTACAAGGTAATTTTTAGCTTAAGCTGTATCCACGTCGCAGGGTAGGCAAATGAAACCTGGTTCCCCATTTTCCGCCAAACACTGGGGGCATTGCATGTTGACTGGCGAAACTCAACGCCGCGCTTCAACGTGGCGCCCCTGCACCACGACTGGCCTCAAAAATACTTCACGTGGAAAATAAAAAGAAATAAAAATAACTAGAGAAACAGACGCAAATACAGACGTGAAAGTCTAATATATCATTGTTTTTTTAAATTATATTGGTATTTATTCGCCAATATTAAAATGAAATAAAAAAATGGGGAGAATGGTTTATTTCTTTTTGAACTTTTTTTCCTGCAAATTATGATTTATTAAATAAATAAACTGTAAACAAACGAAAAATGTTATAATTGACCGTATCCTTGTGCCGTTCTTTTAGGATTTAATTATGCTCAGTTCTCCGGTGCTCATTAAAATAATTCGCTTCTTAAACAATGTTTTGATATAATTCCTTCCGACTTGAAACGGCATTACATGATGGTGGTGGATCTGATTTTATCGCCAGATATTTTCTATACACCTACCTTTATTTTTATTTAGCTTTAAAAATACAAATTTTGTTTCGAACTTTTTTGACATACATAATGTGACATATATAATGTTTATACTATGTTTTCATGTGCGTACTATATTGATAAATGCAAATACATATATGGATAGACAATAGAGGCCATTCGTTGCGCAGGGGCACAGAGTCTGACTGTAAAACCGACTGGTTGTGGGTTCGATCCCCACTCGAGGAGATGAAATACTTATTTAAATTTATATTTCCATTTCTTCGCTCTGGTGTCGAGGCCAAGCGCGGCGTTGAGTTTTGCCACTCAACACGCACTGCCTCCAGAATATGACAGAAAATGGGGACCAGAGTGTTTTAACACTAGGTTCCCTGTGCCTAACCTACTGTGTGCGGACACAGCGTGAAGCTGATTTAAATCCAAATATTTGTAGGCGTTTGTAGGATAGTTGAGGCAGCTACATATCTGTCCGTTTTAAATTATTTATATGCATTATGAAATATACTTAATATTATGAAGATAGCATAGAACGCGAAAACTGAATATTAAATAATTATTGGCTAGTTTGTAATTTGGACAACAACCTAACTGTTTAATAATCACAAGTCTCTTGCGTCTAGTTAATGTTTGTTAATAAATATTATTACAGGTTTAAGACGTAATAAGTTCTTTGATTTCACGATTATTAAAGATTTTAAATGAAACTATTTTAACCGTATTAATCGCGTTAACACTTTGCAGTAGTCCGTGGTCACGAGTACTGCAAAGTCTTCGAAACGTCGGCTTTCCAAAATGTATAATTTAAAATATACGCGATTAATCCGGTTAAAATAGTTTCATTTAAAAAGGTTTAAGACGTATATAGGATTCAAAATGACTGGCACATGATATCTCGAGAACAGACATTAAACTTAACATTTGTGTGGTCCACCTTTAATTAGTAAATCGATAGGGTTCCCTAATAACCTTAGAGGTACAATAAGAGAAACATTGCGCAGAAACGAAGCTAACGAGCTGAATAACAGTTTTATCGTGAACAGTAAATCTGGTGGCTGGCCCTCAGGTGATACAATCTGGGCACAATTGTGTCGCATTCGATTCCCACGTGAAGCTTGCTGTTGCAAAGCCTTATAGTTTTCGATCATATCACTGTATTATACGCAACACTGCGCCTAGGAATAATAAGAAACTCAATAAATAGAATTATTAAAATTTTATTGTGGTTTCGTTGATTTATAACTTATTGTCATATTATATTGTACCTTTTGGTAAGTTAATTTACAAGACAGCTACTTTACTTTATATTAGTAAACAGTAGAAATTGATTAAAATGGTGTTGTCGTAGTTTTTATGAAAAGAAAAAAAAATGGTATAGGTTAACTTGGGGGACGTAGGGAACGCTATGTAATCTCGGATTTCATTATCGAACACTTAATACTATTTTAATGGGCGAGGGGTGAAAAACGCAGCAGATTCGGGACTATAAAAAAGTGTCAATTACAGTTCTCTGTTTTATATAAAGGTCGCTGAATGTAATAAAATATTGATAATATTATTATTGAGGCCAGTCGTGGCGCAGGGGCACAGTGTTAATGTAAAATCGACTAGTTGTGGATTCGATCCCCACTCGAGACGCTCTAGTTACCGTTCTGGCCACTAAACACGTAATGCCTCCTGAATTCGGCAGAAAGTAAGGAACGGAGTGTCTTAAACTTAACACTAGGTTCCTTCTGACTACCCAGCTGTGTGCGAGATACGCGTGAAGCTGATTTTTTTAATTGATAATATTCATAATCACTTAATAATAATATATAATAATTATTCTTATAGACATGTTCATACTAATATGATAAAGTTGAACAGTTTGTTTGGTTGAACGCGCTAATCAGAAACTACTAGCTCGAATTGAACAATGACTTTGTGTTGGATAGTTAGTCCATATGTTGAAGAAGGCTATAGGCTATATAACATCACGTTAATCAGAGTTACCTCGGACACCTAAAATTTGTTATTATTAATATTATTATATGAATTTATACAAATCTTGATTATTTCCACTTGACCAGGCAGGCGAAGTCGTAAGAAAAAGCAAATTTACATATACTTCATATTGATTATGCAACAATATATACCTTAGCAACCGTATTAGGCTAGTATTTTAGCATCTACAACTCTGTCGATAAAAACGACACGAATAACAGTTTATCGTTTCTCAGTAAATCTCTAGCGATAACACAATCTCCGAACAATATTATGCAATCTTGTAAGAGGATTTACTTCATGCAACATGCGGAAGATCAACCGCGCTGGCTTATACACTTTATCATATTAATAAAGTTGCGCGAACATATTGTGACAGGATTAATCAAGAAGATATAGGTGGACCCTCGCGACTGGGGTTTATCAACCTTGCCAACTATAAGTCTAGGACTTATAACTTGCTTACCAACATTTTGCAACTTTAAAATTTCACTATTTGAAGTAATTTTCTCTTTATGACGTTTATTTTTTATGCTGCTCGGCAGCTAATGTATTCTGTGTTAATCTATTCGTATCATAATGTTTAATAAAAGCCAAATAAGTTTATATTGGGAACGGAAGTATCTTATTGGGGAACGGAGTGTCTTAACCTGTGGTTCCCAGGTTTTCTCTTAAAGAGAATCTTTAGGCCGTGTAAATCATATATATGATAAGGAAATATATATACTAATAAAGGAAGTATCTGTAATGATATTATTAAAACAGAAGAAATCTATAAGAATTAAAATAATATGAAAATAAATGTATTCTGTGCTTAACCAGCAATAAATTAAATCAGGAAACATCGTAGTATTAATATCTTATTGGAATGAAGAACTACTTCCTTCCAAAAGGATAGCCTGCATTGCGGCTGTAATTAGGTAACATTCATTTTTGAATCGGCTTGCGCTTTCTGTCTTAAACATATTTTAAGAGGTATGCTTTCCACTGGCATCGAGATTGTAATTAGGTTAAGTCTTACTCCTAAAACTTATTATTCGCAACGGTAGAATTTAAAGAAATGCGTCACTGTGGAAATAAATCTCCATCCATTTTAATACTGATCTCCATCCATTTTAATATTGATTATTATCTAGTACTAATCTATGACTAATTAATGACCTCCATAAAAGTAGAGTAGATTTTTTGATCAAACCTACTGAATTTTGTGTAATATGGTTTATCTGGAAGATCGAGTAGATTTTGTTTAGTATGCACAACCTCGTATTCTTCCACAAAAGCACAGTAGCACAGTTACATAACCAGTTCCTGGCAAAATTCCTGGCTTTCCTATTTGATCAAGTGCTGCCAAGTTTTTTCAACGGGTCAGCTGTGCCAATATTGGCTAGATCGTGACGTACTCACTCTGAAGTGGCTTGCGGTAACTACTGTAGGACTTGGAGAGCACATTCCTATAAAGTTTTTGGGATCGTTTTGTTTTAAAGTCAAGTCTGGACAGCTGGATATGTAGCTTCGTGTAGATATACTATTATATATTGCTGCAGTATTCCTGGTGTTTCATTTGCATCAAATATTGTTCTTATATTTTTTTAGTACGGTTTTTATCCAATGATATTAACGCTTATGCGGAGTATTTTAAAAATCTTCTGACGATGAATTGTTACAAAATGCTGGAAATAAGATAAAAGATTTTCGTTTTATTATTTTTATGTAAATTTCAGATTGGAACTTTATGTTAAACACAACAATTTTACCTATGAAATTATAGCACTAAAACATTTATTTAAGTCCGGCAAATTAAAAATATAAGTCAAAGAATCTTGCAGATACAGTTAAATATTTAATAGGGACGCATTCGCTCACAATTTCAAGTGCACTAAGTACAAGAAATGCGAGAAATTGCAATACTTAAACACTTAAAATAAGCGTTAATGCAAGAAGAAATTCTAGAAAAGGAAAAGTAATAATTCCTATGTAATCTTTATAAAGATGCATGTGATACAGTTTATGATTGTTTATTTTTATTTTTAAAGTCTATAAACATTCTGTACCTATATGAGAGTACTCGAGTCGTTACAGGAAATGAATTTAAAGGAAATTTCTCGTTCTTTCGAATCGAATTACTTTTGAACATCGCTCCAGCTATCTGAAGAACGGTTGTCGTTTCATATATAAACTTTTTTGATGTGAGTGCTCCTTAAATGTAATATAGTAGAAGTGTACGTATGCCTATTTCTATGTGTATTAAGTCTTGTGTGTGAACAGCCTTATTATTTCTAGGTGCCTTCTTAACTTCCATGACACAATGATACAAAAACTATACATAGTTATTATGACAGTAATATATTAAATAGTTTGCATGTGTATGATGTATCATTAATAATTTGAATATTACTTCAAAATTGTTTCCGTTTTTAAATTTCCATCTTTATTACCCCTGCGCGACGCAAAAAGAAAGATAATGTGTTTATGATAATTATTTAGGTCTCTTTTTATTAAATACCTAAATTTGGCGTAAATTGTACTACTTCCACGCCGTCTTCCACGTCCTCGTTGTTATTTAATATTATTTTTAAGGTAAATTTTTTATAATATTCTTTTAGTCATCTATGGTTTCCAAACAAGTTTCTGCATACAGTGCTTCTTAATCAGTTCTTTGATTTTCACGATTATTAGACATCTTAAATGAAACTATTTTAACCGGATTAATCACGTATATTTAAGATACTACAATTTTGGAAACCCGACGTTTCGAACACTTTACTCCCGTGTCATGGGTAGAATGGTTTCCAAAAATGAATAATCTTAGATATAAGCAATTAATGCGGTTAAAATAATTTCATTTAAAACAGTGCTTCTTTCCTATATATATCTATATCTTCTACTCCATATTAGTACTACAGTGATGTCTCTTGAGAAATTTATTTCTCGTCAGCTATGTTCTGCAATTAATTATAGCGTCGCTTAACTTTCTTTTTTTATACAACTTCTTATTCTAAGAAATTTTCTCTGTATTCATCATTATTATTATTGTAAAGTGTTTATATTTTATATATTTTTTGATATCAATATATTTGTCAGTCGAGGCTGCTGTTGAAACGCAGTGGGACAGCATCTAATAATTTTCATTTCTAATTATTTTCATTTCTTTACCCTGCCAGACAAATTGCAGCTTTTAGTTCCGCCACTCACCGTATTGTGTCGGAAATTGTGAAACTGAAGGAGTGGTGATGTATAATATTTTAAGACTGCGTTCCCTCTGCCTATCCTGCTGCGGATTAAGACAGACAGATTAAGAGAGTCCTACTTTCACCCTTTGGATACGGAACCCTAAAAACCGTGAAGCTGCTTATATATTTGTTAGGAGATATATAAGTTAAGAGACTTCAATCAAAGGCAAATTTTAAATGGCTCCATTCTCCATTTTTTATTTATTTGGAGATATCAGTTACTACGTGACATAACACCGCTAAAGTCAACCAGATTTCTAAGGCAAAGCTGTACTAAAGTGAGATTTATGTCCACAATCGCTAACTTACAAAATCTAGTATAATACATTTTAAAAATATATACCAATATATGTACATACATGTTACTCACTCATCTATCGATACATACATGAGACAATCCTAATTTATTAAATGAGGAGTCCTGGTGTGAAAGGCCAATTTACCCACTCGGTGGTAATTTCGACAAATTGCTGCTATTGTTCTACGCTTCGCCAATTGCGCCTCTTCGAAAAACTCTACCGCTCATCTCCACTAATTTGTGGCTTTATTAATTTAATGTATACGCTGGTTTATTTTGTTGCCTTTTATAATATGCTATTCGTCGCCAGCAATCTTGTTTTCGTGATATGATAAATCCCTGTTTTCCCTGTTCACGTAGGAATTATGGGGAATCTTATCTTAGTGCTCCCATGCTCTCTAATTTAACTCCATGCTAAATTTTAACTTTTAAGACCAGTGGTTTCGTTTGTTGCTTTTCTGTCAGTCACTTAGTAACGGAAGTTTACTAAGTGACTGACAGAAAAGCAATCCAATAGTATATATAGATATAGATACGTTTATTAGTTTTAATTGTAATATTGAAAAAAAGGGATTTATACCTAATATATTATATTTAGTACTATATTTTTATTTAAATCAAAAAGCCTGTGTGTTAATAATGACAAAATGAAACTTTACAATAATACCTGTGATAACTTCATGCAAACAAACTTTAACAAAATATCAAATTTTGCCAACAATGCCGCTCTGTTGAAAATTAACTGAACTCGCTTATTCTAGGCTGCGGTCAGTTCGTGTCAACATGAACGGCGAAATTCGCCACTTTTATTGTTGTTCTGACACTTTTGTACAAAAAATATCAGATATTCGTGCATAACAAACATTATATCACCAAAACACAGTAATAGAATTAGTTTTTAGAATATTTATCTTATAGGGCATCATTGCGCAGGGGATTTGCGTCTCACATGCCACTGTAAGCGTGATGGTTTTAGGTTCGACTCCTACTCAGGAAATGAATTGTTTTCATTTCCTTGTCTTGGAAGACAAAGCGCGGTATAGAGTTATACCCTCAACGCGCAATGTCTAGGTTTAATAAACACTAGGTTTCCTCTGCCTTGCCCTACTATTGTAAAAAAACCGTAAGTGCATTGCCCTTTAATATATTTTTTGTTCCTAATCGGGTTACTTTTATTATTTCATAATATATCAAATTAGAAACTTCTGTAAAGATCTCAGTATATTATGTGTGAGGCGAGCACATATCCATTTTTTTCATTTTATACCCTTACAACCTTTACGTTTACTGCATCACGTATACCTCTGCTACCTCCTTAAAATCTATCTAAATTAGAGATCATCTCATCATCATCGAGAACACAATGTGAAATAAATGAAACTTTTATTTTTATGTTTAGTTTTATTTATTATTAAATTTAACTTTATTTTAGGAACGGAATCTTATACGAACTGTAGAAGTTTTATCTTTTTAGTTTGTTTGTAGAAAATTCTATTAAGTCGCCCGTCGTAGCCTATGGTCTACATCTCTGCACATACGTATATATTCTATGAGTTTGAATTGTATCCACTATTGTATTTTGGGCAGAAATTTTTTGTCATAAAAAAAACACAAAGCTGTTAACTGTCGTCCTGTTGATTATGAGTAATTCTATTATACTGAGTTATATTAACATTAAGACCAGTCGAGGTGTAGGAGCACAGAGTGTAAGCGTGACTGGTTGTGGGTTCGATCTCTACTCGGGAATATGAAATATTTATTGAAATTTATATTTCCATTTCTTCGCTTTGGTGTCGCGGTAAAGCGCGGGAACACAGATTATTTAATTTGATTTGATAAATCACCGCTGCTATTGCATATTAAACATAATAAGGTTTATGTAAGCACTTTTATAAAGAATTGGCTATATTTGAAAATATCCTTATAATAATTTATTATTATAATTAATTTCTGTTTTGTATGTCCAGAATTGAACTTTTCAGAACAAGATTTTTGTCCGGCTTCGAAGAAATAATTGTATATCAAAAAATTGTTTAATATAAAATATGAAATAAATCCATGTTTCGTGGTTCTCTGCACATAGTACTGAAGGTAATAGAAGCATTGAAAGGTTTTCTCAGAAGTTATTTTAGGAAACGTCAAGAATTTTTGTAGAGGTCTTTAGAAATTTTTGATTAAAAATATGATAAAGAACTGAAAAGTTTTTAGTGTTTTATAATAGACATAGATTTGTAGGTTCTATACATATTGTATCTATTGGGGTATCATCTATGTTGGGGTGTGCATATGTTGTACGTTGGTTTCATGTTATGTTCGTTATCTGTAGCGCCTGCCGGATTACGACTCTATATAGTGCTGCTGTATCGCACTTTGTATTAACGTTGCGTTGTGCAATTGTACGAAAATGCTCACTTGAAATTGTAATGCAATTTTAAGCTCACAAGAAATACGTTTTAAAACACATTATGATTTCATTTGCGGTAATTTTGTTGCTTTAGATTTTAATAAACTGGCCTGGATTATAGGAGTAAGTTATTTGAGTCTAATTTTCATAAGCTGAAAGTTTCATTATAAAATGTTGCTTTTGAAAATATTTTTAAAGATTGTACTATTTTGAAAACATTATTTGCGATTTTTCAACTTTTTCGTTGTAGAAAAAACAATATACTTCCGCAATTACCGTTTGTTATTTTATATCGCAGTCGACGATGACAGTACTTACTGTATGAGCTATAGTATTTTTTATAATGATCACATCATAGCTCAATTGCATTGGCTGCGTTCACAGAACGAATCGTAATAATGTTCGGATTTTACTTACCTGATCTCTTGTTCAAGTCCGTTGGTATAACAATGACGATTTCTATGTAAAAACTGATAAATTAAATTCATCTATTTGTGATGGTTCATTGGTCCATTTCAGTAGATCGAAATGAGTTGCTTTGTCTTGAGTTGAGTTTAAAAACGGTCTTGCCGAGCGAGTTGTTCCGGACCTTTCGGGTCGGTGTTTTCCGAACAATTACATCCTGATCTGGGCTTAATAGCATTCGAGAACAGACAACGCGTCATTCTCAAGCAGATTGACTGCATTTGAATTGCTAAAATGTACCTATTACTTGCACTAGCAAGGTTTAATGCTTTATTTATACTAACTTTGCAACATTTCTATGTAATTTTGTTTGTCATTATATTTGAAGTCTGGTTTCAATTTGATAAGGCAGTGTGGTAAGTTGAGATAACGATTGTGTATTATTTTATGGTCGTTTATAAGTTAATTAAATGTATGTAAGTTTTGAAATAATTATTTTGTTTACATAATTTCTTTATTTACTAGTACGATGCTTAACTATTACAAAAGGCAATGTAATAGTAAATACGTTTCTCTCAAAACTTCTTATATATTATGTATAATATAAGCATAATTTAGAATGCAGAAACATTTTAGACTAAACGATATTCGATCGATTTTTGTACTTGAATGTGTAATGTGGCCCATTCATTACTTAGCATTTAGATAGCTACTCTAGAAGGCCGGACGTCCACACTGAATGTGATTGAACTGATAAGTAGTAACCGACTGGATGTAATGTATAGAACTGCGGCGTGTACAATAAATATGGCACGTGATAGGCAGTATTGGAGGTACAGATAGTTTACAGTTAATCATAATATTTTTACTTATCTAGGATCAAAGACATATTCCAATTAATTGAAACATACTTTTTTAGGCTTTACAAGATTTGTTATTCATGTTCGTTAATTTAATGATAATAACAAAAAAATAAGCGTAACGACTTTTTTTCTCGACTTTTCTTCAACTTTATCTCTGTCTATAGTCGTCAATACTCCTCAAAGCAATGCGTTCTTTTTACTTTTATGTGTTCACAATTATTATAAAAAAGACCGACAAAGAAAGTATAATACAATTAGTTTCTGCGGCACAGTTCATAAAAAGTATAGTTTCTCTTAGGAGCGTATTATTATTTCATTGCAAGCATCTCTCGAGGGATACACGCTACGCTAGCTGAGCTAGAATGCAAAGGAAAATCCTAGAGTTTCATCGTGGAAAATAGACGCAAAATAAAGACCTCATTTTACATTGCATATCGGATGGCTTGACTTGAATAAGGGATGATTAGAACATATCGTTGTACTAGGAGAAATGATGCGACACTAGCATTGGTATAACTGTGTAGGTATGCGTTTGTCCAGCTGTTAATGTATGTACAGTATTGAAATTATATGATATATTTTTTTGGTCTACAACTTTATATATATTATAAAATACTATAGGACCGAGATATCACTTTCTTAATATACCTACAAGAAATTAATTTGGGGTCGCTGTGTATTCATTATCTTTACATAGTGAATATTCGCGGTATATTAAATAAGTATGCTATAGGTTTTTAATAAGCTTAACTTAACGTTTACCATTCAAAAATATGAACTCTTAAAATAATGTTTTTTGTTACTTAAACAAATCCCTACATTTATATTAAAACAGCTGTTCCCAATGTGTAAAAAGTAGGTACATTTGTATATTTTTTCTATTTTTTCGACGACACGTTTTCTTTCATAATCATAACGAAACTCAGTAAACATATCATGACTATTTGGGACGAAACTGGAGCATGTGCAAAGGCAACTTTGTTCTTTTATATGCAAACAGATGCTTTCGGATAAGTGATAAAAATAGACCAATGTTTGTTTCCCAATGGACTTAATGCTCTTTGTACTGAACGATGTCACAGATATTTTCTTTATCTAAGTCTAATCTGTTTTGGGTTGCAAAGCTGCCTTGCAAAATGTCATTCACAAGGATATACAGATAGCCGAGTCCTTTTATTTAATCTATTTGTTTAAGATGGGTGTTGGCTAAGATAGCTATCTATTATCGATCAATATAAAAAACTTGTTTTTAATGTTTACCTACCCATATTTTTCGTATTCAAATCTGTTTGAAGAATCTGTACCTCAAAAATAAAAAATCAAGGAATTCTTTGGTGTCTGTCCGTCTGTTCGTTTATCAAGACCATTTTTTGTAATAGTTAGCATCTATCAAATTATGACATTATTTCTGCTGCAGTATCATTACACATGTAGTAAAGGTAACTCAGAATTCTTAACACGACCTTGCACATGACTAACATATGTTCATATTTGACAACACCAGAGGCCGTTCGTGTAACGGACCTAAACAAGTAGTAAATTTATGTAGTCATTAGAGTAGAGTTCATTGAACCCCGATCGCTAGACAGATGCTTGTTTACATCCACGCTTTAAGCGTTAATGGGGTCGAATAGCCGTTAATTAATGCGTAGAGTTGATTGGCTGCAAATCAAAGGGACGCCGGGGTTGTGTTGGGGAATATATTTTTTGTTCTTTTATTAGATGCTACGATGTAAATATATTTTAGGCATGTATAGTGGGTACTTTTATCAAAATATATTTTTTATTTATAATATAAGATAGCGAATGTGATGTTGCGTTGTTAATATTTCATGGATGGAGATCGAACTCACAACCAGTCGCGTTTACAGTCGCACGCTTGTGCCCCTGTTGCAAGACGGCCTCATGCAAATAAATTTACTTCAAACTTTATAACTTAAATTAGCCAAAAGGTTGCATGCGCTATGCTAAAATATTGTAAATTTACATTTATTCGTTTCGTCTATCCGTTTGCCTCTTTGTTGGATTTACGTCAACGAAATGTTTTATGTTACTCCTTATGTTACTGTCATATTAGGTTTAATAATAAAAATGTTGGCATGTTTATGTTGGAGCTTTTTATATTTGTTTTTAATACAATTTTAGCCATTTTGAAAAAGTAAAACGTAACCTTAAGTAACAACTAGAAAAGATTTAAAAATGTATAAATAAATATATGAGAAACGATTTAACTAATTAAGAAGTACCAGTGTAGAGTCTATATTTTATGCAATTCGTTAGCGCTATGGTCGTAAAACAGTTCACATCAAAGTCCTGTATTAAAGCTGGCAACTTCTGAAATTTTACACGTAAATTCAGTCTGCAATATAACTTGACGTGTTTAGATGGCTGAATAAATTTGTTTGCACTGGCTGGCTGGCTTCGCCTGATTTTATTAAGTTCTTGAAATTTGTGAACTCGTGACCTGAATTTTAAATATTGTTCATTGCATTTGTAAGAAACGTACCTACGTCGAAAATGACATAGTGTAGCTCTCGCTGAAAAATATGCCGTATTAAGTGAAATGATTTTTACTGGTTTTTTTATCACATATATTTTGGTCGTATTAGGGCATTTTTTATTGAACTCTATGTCCTAAAATACTTTCCGAACTGTATCGATTATGTTATCAAATCATTATATACATAAGAACTCCAATTCCAAACAATTTATAAAATTACGTCATTAAAATTTATGGTACAATTGGTATATTGCAATATAATAGATATATAGATAGGTTCTACACAATCACCAGCTTGTACTATTAGTATGCAAATCCAAGATAATGTGGTTATTATGACAATCGAAAGCATTGTACGGTTTGTGTGAAAAGAATGAGTATTGATTGCATTAATAAATTCCGTTGAACATCGTTTGCCAGGTAACTGTGCAGACAGGTCATTGTTCTGGCACGTTAGTATTCGCGACGACAGGTGGCGCGCGTGACACCAGTTTCCGGCGCAGGCGCATATTTAGGATACATGCACCACGATTCGACATTGTAAGGTAGAGCTTATATTGTAATCACATGTAAAATATTATTAAAATGTTTTGTTTTTGTTAAAAATTAGGAAATTTTGTGAAATGTGAGAGAGCATTGAAATTACATTATGGATGTTTTTATTCTATTCAATTTTTTTTATGTAAACTAATATAAATAAATTACTGGTTTTAGAAATATAATCAAATGTTATAAAATAATTGATACATGTTCCATTTACTTAATGTCTATATAGTTCTATTTTTATTATGTCGACCATTGCTGGTAGATAGAAACGACCGCCGTTCGCGGTTTAAGCGACATTATTTATTTACAATGCAACTTGAACATTTTACGAGCCTTATCAGTCAGTACTGTCTGAGCTGCCGATGTGTCAACATCGCATTATAGGGCTATCGCAAATAAAACACAACGTTATTCAGATTTCCTTTCTTTCCTTTAATAATGTGATAAATATACCATAGTAGGATAATTCGTTTTTAATTAAACTCATTGTTCGTGTTAACGTTAAATATGTAAAATTATTAGATTAGTAATAAGAGAATTCACTCCTTAAAACATTCGAAGAATAAAACTTATATTATATACTATACTTTGTTATATACAGAGATAAATATAGAAAATTGTTACTATCATTTTAATTAGATAGGGCAGCCCTAATTTGACGCCAGTTCATGCCGCTCGTCAAACGGATATTTAATCACGAATCCTTGAATAGTGAACCTCATTATTGTCGCCGTTGTAGTGGCATTTGTTTTTTATCGCAACCGGAAATACACTCCATCACAGGACGTAGCAGATGTTTTAAAATTAATTTTAAAATTCGCGTTATCTGGCAATTTATTATAAAGTGCCATCGTAATTTATAACGATTTCGAAAATATGTATGTGCTTAAAGTGTCCATCAATTTTTTTTATTTGTGCTATTATCGTTTTTGGGGGATATGTGATTGTGGAAACATAAGCTTTAATGTTTGTTGTTTTAAATTGTCTGTTTAATTAAAAGAAAATTTTCAGAATCAAACGAGATATCGCCAAATCGACATATAAAACAAACTGTGATCGCCTCAGGGCGTTAAATCATAGATAAGTGAACTAAAGTGCTTCTTTACCAAAAAAAAAAAACATCTGTATGAATAAGCCTTAAATGTAAGAACAAATAACCTTAAAGGACCAACTTAGAATTTTGTAACCGTTTTTTATTAGTGTACAAACGCCTTAATTTTATACCGACTAGTGATAAGTAGGCTAGTGATATGGTGAATGTTTTTTACTTGACCATGGAGTGAAAGTGGTGTGATATAAAGTATTCAACTTGGAGCCATCAAGCACGTGGTCATCATGGAGCGCTGTGACGGGTTCTTGCTGTATAGGAAGCCGGTGTACAGGGTGTTCCAGTATTTGGAAACGTAAGTATCTAATTAATTATTATTCACGGTGTTTGTTATAAACGCGCTCCTATAAGGAAGAGGAAGTGATAATGTATATTTGTTCTGATTATTGATTTTGATTTTTAATTAGAATAAGTCAGCGGTAGGAGTTTTTTTATATACTTTTGTAGTAATAAAAGTACGTTATTACAGTAAAAGTTTACTTTAATTTTTGAATTTTATGGATAAATATAGAGAATTCTAGCGTTCGGTTCTGTCTTACCTTTGGGAAAACTGGTTTTCACGTTTCAAGTAAATAGAAGGCAAAGTTATTATTGAAATGGATGCATTGTGCGAAACTTTATGAAATCTATATTATATATTTTCCTACAAAATATAAATTTAGAGTATCTACTACAATACATCTTGAAATGTTCATCCATAAAAGGAAAGTTTTTGAAAACGAATAAAATTACTATAATATATATAATACTGACAAAAAAGGGAAAAAATGTTCGAAAGAAGACGTGTTATATTGTGCTCATCATAATAAGATGGTGTCATGTAAGTAAATTAAACAATGTCACTTGTCGCAGTTGATTTGAAAATTATTTCATCCTGGTGACTTACGACATAATGCCGTCGCGTGTCAGAACCACTTTAGCCATTGTTAAATTTTAGATGTAATTTTATGAATATTACCTAGTACTATATGACTCTTTAAGTGGATTAAAATCCATTGTTTTATAATGTTATATATATTTATTAAGTATACTTTTTTATTAAAAAGCTATGTATTGTTTAACTTTTTATAACAAAACATATTTAGATTATTAAATATGGCCTAAAATTGATGTTTGTATCTATTACAAAATACTATTTATACAGTTCTGTAGGTAAATGGTGAAAATACATACAATTTCGTCAGCCTGTATTTTCGTTCGTCCGTGTCACAGTCATTTCACTCGGATATTTAGAAGGTGTATTTAAAGAACCGCTACAAAATGTTGTAGTATAATTTAAAAAAAATAAATTATTAATGGTAACACTCCATATAGGCATGTAACTGAGGGATTAAATAAAATCCGAGGGAGTCCGCTCGCGAGAGCCGCATCGGGTGTCATCAGATAACTCTTTCTACATGGTATGGAAGTTTCTAAGAAAGATTTTTGATTTTGCCAATACTTTGTAAGATATTGGCTCCTAAAGTGGTGAAAAATGTCCCCACAATTACAATTTTATCCTCCGTAGTTAGAGAAACGGTCTAACTACATAGGGTAAAATTGTAAAAATATTGCGATTCTAGAATTCTATTAAAATTTCAAATGAAAATTGTTTTAAAGAAAGTTGGTTTCGTGATTTAAGTAAACAAGGATAATTTCGATGAAAATATCTTTCGATATAATTGTGTTTAGCTATTTTTAACCGATTAAAAAAAGCGGGGGCTTTTTGAAATCGGGTAAAAAAAGCATGTCAAGAATAATACAATGGTGATGGTCGTAAAATATAGTTACTTGTTTGTTGCTACGGAATCCGTCATAGGCGAGTCTGACTCGCTTTGGCCGCTATTTGTAGTAGGTCAATCTAACAATGCATTGTTTAAATTTTAACTAAGTAAACAAAATAATTGTTTACAATGCTGTTTTCAATTTTGTTTAATATGTATGAGGAATTTACTTTTTCAACACTTTTTTATTAGATCCACTTGTAACTACGTCATAAAATACAAGTAACAATCTACCCCTTCAGAGGTTGTTATTAACTACCACCTATCTAACCATAGTTAACTGTGAGCACATTCTATACCACTTGTACTTTTTATAGAAAAAGGGGGTTTCGCTAATATTATGACCGAAATTAGTGTAACAATGAAATTTAAATTTCAGAAAACAAACTACATACGTACGTACGTATGAACGACATTATTTTTAATCTACCAAACAATTAATTGACCTGAAATTAAGATGTACAGTTGATATGGGATGGGTGAATAACAGATGAGCTCTGGCTAAAGCTAACACTCTGCAAGTTTGATGAGGCTCGCAGACAGGACAAAAGCATTAGCTGGACCCTCCGGACTTGTCACTATATAAATACAGGTGACATACGTCCCCTTTTACTTTGGAATTGTTACTTGGTTTTTTTAATATTCCATATGTTAATTATTAATATTGTTGTGAAATATATTGTTGTTTCTTTATTATTATATAATTTAAATAAGCATTACAAATTACTTTGGATATTATGGAATCTTATTTCGCACTGTTTTACCAGATTGGAAGATTTTATATATCATGTCTATGCTGAGGAAACAGGATATATGCAGACTATAGTAAAGAGTGTAGACCACTCTTCCACCAATCTTTTCGTGCAGTGAATTTAAAAATATTAAATATGAATATATTTTCGTATAGGCGTAATTAAGTGCCGAAAACCTTTTATACCTCAATGCAAGCTGTCAATAGTAATAAATTTGCGCTTCGTAATTGACTTACAGTGCTATTGTGTTGCCATTCGAGGTTTTAATCCAATTTCAATCGAATGGCAACATTCGAATAATCGATATCGTAATCAGATTGTGTCAAATGATTTTTATGAGCTCAATTGTGATGGTATTGTTAATGGTTTGTTTTCTTCAGGTTTTTGAATAGAAGTAAAGTAATATTCGATTCTTAAGACGAAGTCGTCTTAAAATATATGTATTTATAAAGATTAGATGTTATTATTGTATGTCTTTATAAGTGTGTCGAGTCAAATCCTATCTAGGAAATAGTGCATTCATCTATTGTTGTTCTATTTGTTTTGAAAAAAAAAATCGTTTATATTATTACACATCGCCTTTATCTTGATGAATAGTAATCTAGATCAAGATAAAGGCGATGTATGGAGAAGCTTAAACATTTCACATTCAATGTAGTGCAACTGATAACCAGAATCAAAAACTTTTAATTACCAATCTATTCTCAGCATGAAGCATGAACTGAAGTTCCCCTATTTTAAACGTTATCTTGTTCGTTTTAAAGTAGTCATTTTTAAAATACTTCCTTTTAAAATGCTTTTCAGAGTCGTGATTGTTCTTTTTATAACTAGCAAAGGGGTAGGATGTTTTCATTACGTATCTTTATGTATAGTGTTATACAAAAGACTGTTAAGTGTTCCTAATACGTCATCTAATTACTTATTTTCGTCGACTGTTTTGAGTTCTTTTTGTAACTAACTATATTCTATATTATTCCTATGAATTTAATTAATTACAAAATCTTAATACCAATACTCTATTATGATGACTTTTAAAATATTTAATATAATTTAAAAGATCCTCACTACAAGACAACAATTAGAATAGATATTTAAATTCCAATATTTTTTTCTCATTGGCGGTAATAACATGCGATTGTGGGATCCGATCCCACTAGACTTAAGGGAATATTTATAATAAACTTTAGAGTACCTAGTCATAAGGAATGTTTTGTTAGATTCTGCTGTTTGATTAACTCTGCAATAAATGGATAAAAAATACTGTATAGTGAATTAACTTATCAATAAATATTTACAGTCTAGTCCAATAAAAATATAAGCGATTCGAATACAGCTGCCATGACAAATTTAAATTTTTATGTACACATTTATGTATTTGTCGTGTATTTAATAGTAAAATTGTAATATATTGCGATATGAATTTAGGTCAACATAATATTACAAGGAAAATTCATTTCATCAGTGCAAGAGCAATCTTCTAAAATGTGTACGTACGAAAAAGGTCGCGGTTAATGTAATAAAGGTCTTTGTCCCGTCCGACATCGCAAGCAAACATTTTGATGAACATCCTAACATTTTCTTGGCCTTAAAATTTACTCATTTTATTTTAAACAACAAAATTTACTGTTTTTTTATGTGCCTTATAAGATTTAGTTGATTTTGTAATTTATTTTACGTGTTTTGTATAATGCGAAGAAATTTGTCAATTTATCGACGGTTTTACTTGGTTATATCCGATTGTGAATTGATCATTGATTTTGTCGTTGTATTTATTTTGCTGCAAAATAAGTAAGCTTTAGAAAAATAGTAATTCAACTTCTTTTCTTTTTCTCGTCATTCAAATTTATCGTTGGGCAGAAGTTGTTCACAGTAAAGAAGAGGCTCTGGCTGTAACCCTTGACAAATGTCAAAGCTATTGAGGTTGGTAAAGGGTACTTCTTTGGCAGCTACCATCCTATGGACTTCCAACTTTGCAAATGGATCGCCAGTTCTTGATCAAAGTCGCTGGCGATGGTTATTCCGTCATTTCAGGCCCATCAAAGCTGATGCTCAACAATCTAGTACATTATAAACAACAAACATATTCCTACTATAAAAAGCACAAGCAATATCTATCTATAATACTTTTCTATTTGGCTGGTAGGCAGAGGGGTCCTAGTATTAAGACATACCGTTCCCCACTTTCTGCCGAGTTCTGCGGGCATTTGAGTGGCGGAACCCAACGCCGCGCTTTGCCTCGATACCAGAGCGAAGAAATGAAAATATAAATATATGTAAAAATTTTATCTCCTCGAGTGGGGACGAAACCCACAACCAGTCGATATTACAGTCACACTCTGCTTTTGCGCCACGATTGGCCTCATTCACAATATATTCTATTACTTATTTATTATATTAAAAATCCCATTGAATTAATGAATGTGATCTCCCTTTATCATGCCAATTTGATATTGTAGTTCAAAATACATATTATATAAATAGAAGGAAAAATTTGGCCTATTTCGTAACAGTTAATAAAAAATCTCTTTCTATATTAAACTTATTTCTTCCACTCTCGTAAAGTATCATATTACAGCCGCAGGGCACTAATGTTCCAGTTTGTGAATTTATGGCTGGAGTAATCGATAGTTATGTGCTACCCTCGGGGGCTGGCAGGCTAACAACCCTTTGGAAATCTGCTTTGATATAGGGGTTAGTTAGGAAACGTGTGAAAATGTTATTTTGAAGAATTATAAGGTTTCACATTCGTGAAATGTATAATATGTGTATGTTATATTTATTTATATAAGATTACGTATTGTTGCTATGTATGTACATGCCACTCGATGAAATGAAATGTTTATTTAAATTTATATATCCATTTATTCGCTCTGGTGTGGAGGAAAGTGGAGAACGGAGTGTCTTACTTAACACTAGGCTCCCTCTGTCTATTCTGCCGTGTGCGGGATACAGCGTAAAGCTGAATAATGAATAATTTATAAATCTATACTAACTACCATGTTATACATATATCCCGAAAGCGGTTTCGATTTAATCCACTGTATCTGCGGTCAAAATTATCTAGAGCCATTTGAATGTAACCGTGTGTTATTTTGGTTATTTTGATTATTTCGATTTATCTAAGCACGAGGACAAAGTCACAGGTAAGAGTTACATTTATATATGTTGACTTCAAATACAAATAAAATCTGTTCTTTAAGTACGACGTGTGGCTCTTTAGCCACTAGGCCATAAAGAACCATGTTAATGCTTAAGCGTCGTAGACAGAACATAGTATATATGTACATATGTATAAATATGGATGTATAAATGTCTTACTATAAAAATAATGTATCCTGTAGTAGGTACATATAGCTATTAAACATATGGCAAAGTAGGCAGTACGTTCTTGGAATTTCAAAGCCATCCCCCTCCCCACACATCTGCCCTTAATTAATTAACACCATAACAATATGGTTATAGCGCGTGAGGTTCTCTCACATATTACGTGTCATGTAGGGTGTGTTGATAATTGATATTAAAAAAACAATATAAGTGCTTTATATTGTTTATTTTTATATTAATATTAAGCAGGACAATCTGTTGTATATAAAAGGAGAAATGAGTTAGTTTCTATTTCCTTTGTAAGGCAGTTCAGCCGCCAAGCCGTAATACAATGTCTCGAAATCGGCCAGAAAGTATAGAACAGAGTGTGACTAGATCCTTCCTGTCAGCTCTGCTATATGTAGATTACAAATATATATAATACGATAGGGATTTCTAAAATTATAAAAAGATCAGGAAAATAGATCTTTAAAATTATAAAAAGATTAGGAAACCGCCTAAAAAATTCAAGTCTCGCTTAGCATTCTCTCTCTTTAAATGTTCATTCTCAGTAATAGTATTCATTAGTCTTTTAAGCTTTATGAAAATCTTCCTAAAGAGATAACAAAAGATGTGATAACTAGAAATTCGCTCGAGGGCTTGTAAAATTTGCCTGATGCAGGAGACGATAATACGAAACAAAAACGAAACGAAAACTAGAAAGTTTATAAAAATATATTAACAAAATTGTAGGTAACGACATTTTAAAAATTGATATTTATGTTGATATCAATATAATATTAAAAAAATATATATATTTTTTTAAATGAAAATATATGTTTTTTTTAGACACATGAAGGGAATGTTGGGTTTTTCATTATTTAATATATATAAGTTCATTGTTTATTTAACTGGCAAAAAACTGGCTGAAAAATTTAAATTAAAAAATATAACATATATCCTATCTAGACTATACGGCTTACTGGAACCCTAAAGTACAAAACGCTAGGTATCAAGCCCTTTATTAAAACACCCTCAGAATAAATACACTGGGGGTTGCATCATAATGCAGAGGGCTGCTTTTACTTCATTTCACATATGATTTTATGGTTATGTTATTGCAGTCTTTTGTTAGAATTAAACTGACATAATTTATGGCAGTTTCTTTTGAAGGGACTGTAATCAACTAAAATATTTCAAATAATCCCGATGAATTACTGCTGTTTTCTAATATTTTCTAGTTTTCTATAAGTACGTTCCGATTTAATTAAATGTTGGTAATGTTAGGTATTATTGTTATATTTTACGAATGGATACTAAAATCAATGCTGATAGCTTGGGGGTTCTTCATAAAATAACATCCACGAAACGGTTTTATGACTTAGTCTTTAACTAACTACTTATATGCCGATGCCGATGATAGTGTTATATCATGTAGCAGGAGTACGCTTGTACGTACTACTGTAAATGTGAGAGGTTGTGGTTTTGATTCCCACTGGAGGAAATGAAGTTTCTTAATGCAAATGGAGCGTCCTACCTAACACTAGGTTCCCAGATTCCTTCTATCTCTACTGCTATGTGTGGGATGCAGCGTGAAGCTATAAATAATTAAAAAAAGATAATTTCGTATAAATCATTGATAACTAACAAGCGAACACTCATAAAAATATTAATTGTTATGTATTAAGTAGTCGTTACTCCTTCTAGTGACAATGGAAAGTTGTTACATACTTGTTTAATTTTCTATTCGTAATAAGATATGCGGCCAGTCGTTGGGCAGGGGCACAAATGTATGACTGTACACGCGGCCGGTTGGGGGTTTAATCTACTTGAGGAAATAAAATATTTTTAATAAATTTATATTTTTATTTGCTCCCTCTGGAATTTTTTTAATAAATCTTAAATTGGATTCTCCTAATTTTAGCACATGAATCGTCATTGATATCTTTATTTACTACTTATAGATTTAAAATGTTTCGGCAATCGTTAATATATACTTATATTGACATTTTGAACAAATCTGTAACCAGCAAATTTCATGCACTTAAAATGAGTTTTTCATAAAATTCTAACGTGTTTTATGTAAAAACATCATTGGTTGCGACGTCATTGCTAGTCTGGTTGGAGGCAAAGCGCGGCGTTGGATTCCACCGTTCAACACGCAATGTCTCTAGAATTCGGCGGAAAATGGGGAACGGAGTATCTTAACACTAGATTCCACCTGCCTACCGTGCTGTGTGCGGGAAACAGTGTGAATATGATATTACTAAAATCTTTCCCTTTACATATCTATTCAAATAAATAACTACTTTACTACTTTCGACTTCGATCCTAATTAAATAAAGTGTTCTTACCAAGATGAGCTATTTGCCAATCACGTTTAACCGAATTTTCACGAACTTTCCAACTAATTACTTAGCCTTTTATGTTTTCAATTATGTAATGTTACATTATACCGGAAGTTATTTATACGATTGTTCTAGGCTTTCATAATATTTATTGAAGTCAGTAGTGGCGTAGGGCCTCAAACGTGCGGCCGTAAACGTGATAGGTTGTGGGTTCGATTCTCACTCGAGGAAATAAAATATTTAATATTTTCATTTTTTAGCTCTAGTAACAAAGCAAAACGTGGCGTTGAGTTCCGCCACTGAACAGGCAATGTCTCTTGAATTTATAAAAAAAAATTGGAACGTTAGATTATATTTACTTGTGTATTTAGTATCTGTGTATGAAAGTATCACATAGAGTATGTTTTATTGAAACACCTATTAATTCAGAAAATATGTATAATGTTAAATTGGATTCCGAAATCCAGCAAGAGTCATACATTATTATCAAATGTATCTATGGAGTATTAAAATAATTTTATATATTCAAGAATATTCCGCATGTTATTTTGCTTTGATATAAATGCTAATGTGTTTTCTTTATTTCAGGTAAGTGACCAGTTTATATTATTACCGTACTGTATATTATTAAACGGTAAGTTTAAATTTGCTTCTGACAATATATAAAGTCGTAGTTTTTAAAGATCTTTTTTGTCTTTCCTGATAATTAGATTAATAGGCTGTTGTTAACAGTTTTACACTCTAACCCGTCGATTAATTGGTGCATATGTTCATAATATTTGAGCAGTTCATATCACAAATATGATGTATATAAACGGCAAATTAGTTCATAATGATATCTGGTTTAAAAATTTGAAAAAAATTGTTCCATATTTTCTATCTTTCATTTACTTCATTTTTATCTATTCGACTTCCATCTATCTATCAATCGACCAGTTATTTCTAGGAATTGTTAGGAAAATAAGATACGATATATTTTTGGTAAAACGTTATATTCAAAATTAGACCAGATTCATGTCGTTAAGAATAATTTACAACAAAAAATTAAGATATCTCAAATATAAACAAACAGTAGTTCTATTGCATTTTTTAAGGCTCTTTTATTGTTAAATTATCTTTACATACCGATAGATATAGAGAATAATTTTATACATACATATATTATTTACATTTAATTAAACTTAAATTCATGTTTCTTTATAAAAAAATGAGTGGTTAGCGAGTGCAGCGAGACTTTGAGTCAGCTTATAAAATAGTTTCCCAGAAGGTCGGTGAATATCCTGTGAATGGTCATGTTTGTAATTATGCTGTATGGAGGCTTATTCAAAAGTTTGGCACAAATGGGCGTGCTATTTCGGCTCTTTTGAAAAATTTAAGTGCATACTATATTTTTATATTACACTAGCGATTCGCCCGCGGCTTCGTCCGCCTTAACTTGATTATTATGTTATATTTTTAAGCTATAGCCAAATATTTGTATTATTTGTAAGGAGAAGTTTTTACGTAACAACGATATAAATAATAATTGTACATAACATATTCTGCTACTATTTTATTTTTTTGTTAGTGACATTTGTTAATAATAATATATCAAATCATAATCACGCTGTGTCCCTCTCCGTTCTCCACTTACCGCAGCATTTTTCGAGTGAAACGGAGAAATGAAAATATAGTAAATAATAAATAATAAACCATTCCCGAAAGTGGGAATCGAACCCAAAACCCTTGTGTTACATCCTTGTGCCCTTGAGTCATGACAGTCTCATAATATATTATTACTTTATAAAGCTCTATATGCGTGACTTATTTATATAACCCCGCATTTTGTAACTGTCAATTCTTTCATGCAAATATTAGGGTGGCGAGATATATGGCTGTGTACAGAAATAATTTAGAAGCTAATATTTACGCACACTAAGGAGGACTTAATAGTCAATATTAAAATTGATTTTTTTAGTAACGAGTGTTTGTTTGACCGACCAGGCGCTCTGACCACTAAGCCATACGTTCTCTTACGTATACGTTTCCAGGAGGCGCGGGTTCGAGTCCCGCTACGTCCAAATTTTTAAACGTTATCTAAAAAAGTATTTTTCTTTCCTAAGTGTGGAATAACACGTTAAAAATGCTTAAAATGTTTTTTGAAAGGAGTATAAAGAGAAGACCAGAGTTTCTCAAAACCAGTTTCGCCTACCACGATTAATGTGGGCTACCACATAAAATAGAAGTATAATGTTATTCTTACAAATGTACTGGCATTAGTTTTCATCTCTACAATTTGTCTTAGGAAATGGAAATTTAAATTTTCTCATCGTGAGGTAACATTCAGAAAGTGTAAGCTAGGTTTGCTATAATGCATATATGCATTAATGGACGCCATGTTTTTTTTGTTTTGATATTGTCACTTATTATAATTTTTGAATAAAAATGTGAAAACAATAATCGATGCACGTCCCATTCAAAGTTATTACACGAAATATAATAGTGCCACACTCGGTGTAATCGTAGGAAATATATTTTTTTAAATGTTTAAGTATACTTTCAATCTATAACAATCGCTAGGCCCTCTATGTTTTATTCTCAGATACATTGGCCCTTCCAAATTATTTAATTTTCATTAAACATATGAAACTTACTTATTATGTTATGAAAATTAATTACATTAAAGATCATAACCATGAACTAATACGCTCCTTAATTATAGTTAAATAATAGACAGTTTTTAGTAAGAAAATATTGAAATAAAAATATCATAGATATCTGTATATATATCTGTGATTGATTTATTGAGCACACATTCAATACTGCTTTAATGAATAAATAGTATAATACAGAGGCATGGCGCAGGGGCACAAACTGTGACTGTAAAAACGACTGGTTGTGGGTTCGATCCCCACTCGAGGAAATGAAATATTTAAATTTATATTTCCATTTCTTCGCTCTGGTGTCGAGGCAAAGCGCGGCGTTAAATTCTGCCACTCAACACGCAATGCCTCCAAAATTCGGTAGAAAGTGGGGAACGTAGTGTCTTAACACTAAGTTCCCTCTGCCTACCCTGCAATGTGCGGGGTACAGAGTGAAGCTGATTTGTTTATTTATAATACAGATATACCAACTAAAATACCAACATTCCATTGTCAAACGAGAGTAATAATACTTGGTGAACAAAGTTACCATCGACGCTAAGAGGGCTCGTCGAATGGCTTTCAAGTTTCAGAAAACACTATTAACGATAGCCACGGGGCTTTTGCCACGAACGCTTTGCCAAATTGTCTAAGGCTATTAGATAAACTGTTTAGTGAAACATTCTCTTGGAGGCTGATGTCTTGAACGTGCTTAAATGATTTAGTTGTTTGAGATAATTTACTTGGATTTGTGTTTTCACTTATCTTGTCGTTTCAAGTTAGAGATGTAGGTGTTAGGGGAATGTTTGTATTTTTTTAAAACGTTTACTAGTGCCAAAAGGTAAATTTGTTGGCGTTAATAGTTGTAAAATATCAATAAACATTGCTGTTAGCTTAATTCCTTTATAACACCGAAGTTTGAAAAACAAATCGAAGTTATGTATGGTGGTGGATTAGACCACCACGCAAGGTAATTTCATTTACCTGCTCAGGTGAGAGAAAATGCGGCGTTAACGTCCGCCACTCAACACGCAACGTCTTATATTCGGAGGAAAGTGGTGAACTCAGTGCCTTGACATTAAGTTAACTCTACATACCCTGCTAATGCCGAAATATACTGTAAAGCTGGAAAAAAAACCATAAACAAGAAAATATGAAACGATAAAAAGTACGAGACTCCTAATGATCGTGCATGAAGAAATTGATTATATCGTAAGATCTTTGCAGTGATCTTTTTTGAATTTAATAACACGTTACCCGCCCTCGTCTCGCGCACTTATTAATGATTTAATAATTATATATGAACCGTTTGGCGTGTGCCGATCTGATGTAATTAAAGAGAGAAAGAAACAGTAATATCCATATAATATATAAAACTCCTATATTATTGAGTGACTAACAGACAACGTACAGCCAAAAGTACGTAAGGTACTTTGAAATTTGGCATGTGTGCCTTGGATAGTGTAGGGTCTCTCCTAGTGCTCACTAGGAGAGAATTTCTTGGTACTAATACGCGACCAAAAAATATTTTTTTTACGTATTTTCACAACTACGTCACTAGTATACAGTTTATATAGCATATAGAGTGTATTATTCGTTGTCAATTCATTAAAATGTTGATTTATTAACCTGTACCCTTATCTTTTGTAGAAGCTTATAATAATATACTTATTCTAATATCTGTTCATTTTTACTTTGATTGGAGGGCGTAATATAGTCCTATATTACACCCTCCACTTTAATATTTAGTTAGTATTTATCTAAGGACATTTTAATATAAATAGTTCAAAAGCATGACAATAAGTTTCATGGTTGCGTGTTTCATATCAATTAACATATAAATTATAATCAAAAACTTTTATACTGTAATTAAAGTGACATGGTACATGTTAATTGACGTCATTAACTTAATCTAATCTAGAACTTAAAATATCAATTAACTTAACGGGTGAATTAATAAAATGAATAAATCGACTCGCACTTTGCACTTATATACAAGGAAACATTCTTTAAAGTAAAATATTCCTTTGAATCATAGTGTAGAGGGCAAAGCGCTTACGGCTGCTTAGCTACGATTGCACTACTTTTAAACGCTTGTTACGTCTCTGTGAACTCCGTAGCCGGTAGCCGTTATCGCGAGGCCGTAGTAGGTACTACGTAACGCCACTTCCCTCTCCTTTGTCTTTCTATACGCGATTCGTTGGAAATGTAGGCTTCATTTTTTTTAAATAAGCCTCTTTCCGGTTTGAAATGTTGTTGGTCCGTTTTGTGAACAATTAAAATTGCATTGATGCAACTGTTGCTTTTTTCTGTATTTGTGTTTGTTTTTTTTATTATTAATTAATGTAGAAGCGAGAATGGGTTTCGTTATAAGCAAAGTGAACTTGAATTGGAGGCATTCAACGCTATGCTTTATCTTGTTAACTGAGCGAAGAAATGGAAATACTTCATTCTCAGGTGGGAATCAAATCCGAAACCGTTGCATTTATAGTTAGACTCTGTCATACTGCCTGTATAACGCATTTATTAATTGTGAAATATGTTGTGGCAATTTAAGCGTGTGCCTGTAACTGCGGCAATTTTATATTTTCATTTCTGCGCTCTGGCATTGTGGCAAAGCGATTTCCGCCACTCATTACGCAGAAGGCGCTGTCTCTAGAAGGGAACGGAATCGTTTTTTTTTGGAAACGGAGTATCTTAGCATTGGGTCCCTAGGTTCCCTCTGCCTACCCTACTATATGGATCCTTTTTTTATTGTAACTTTTTTTTTATAAAAAGAAAGTAACATATAAACTGCTAATCATAAAATAAACAACTTGCGTTAATACTTATTTAGAAAACATATAAAATTTGAACGTAGCGGGACTGGAACCCGCGCCTCCTGGAAACCGACCTGGTGTGGAATAACACTTTAAATCTAAAATATTGCGTTAATAATTGTTGTAGGTGTCTTTATAGTATTGTCGTTTTATGCCGTATAAACTAGTCTTCATTTCAGCAGTTTTAATTTAGTCTTCCAAGCAGTAATTGGCCCTCACGCAACGGTTCACGTCTGAATCACGTCGGCGATGTTGGCAGGTAGATTGTTGGTATTAGTTCTTTCTATGTGAACGGTCACGCTTGTTCTGTTGTTGGGTTCAATGTTCTGTAGATATAATAGATAGATAGATATTGGGATATGAGGCCAGTCGTGGCGCAGCGGCACGAGGTGTGACTTTAAAACCGACTGGTTGTGGGTTCGATCCCCACTCGAGGAGATGAAATATTTACTTAAATGTATATTTTCATTTCTTCGCTCTGGTGTCGAGGTTAACCTCGAACCTCGCGCGGCGTTGCGTTCTGCCATTCAACATGCAATCCAGAATTCGGCAGAAAATGGGGAACGGAGTGTCTTAAGACTAGGTTCCCTCTGCCTACCCTGCTGTGTGCGGGATACAACAGCGTGAAGTCAAAAAAAAGTGTAAAATTGTAAATATAATACAACTGTCTGTACCTTTTCCGACTAGATCGTAACATTTGACGTTATTTGATGGTGTCCGACCTTTTATTATAGCTAACATGTAATGGTATGGGTGTCACTATATAATTACCACCACTTTACCACTATCCGCCGAGTTCTGGAGGCATTGCGTGTTGAGTAACTCAACGCCGTCCTTTGCCTCGACTTCAGAGCGAAGAAATGAAAATATAAATGTAAATAAATATTTTATTTCCTCGAGTGGGGATCGATCCCACAACCAGTCGATTTTACAGTCAGACTTTGTGCCCCTGCGCCACGACTGACGTAGGGGCACAAAGTGCACAAATTTCACACATGGGTTATTATAATCAAACAAAAATATATAGATTTTTCCTCTTTGTACGTTTTTCATTTTTTATATTGTAAACTCGTTGAAATAAATATTCTTCGCAGTATATTATGCAGATAAAAACTAAATAACAGTAAAAATAAATAAACACTAAATAAAAGTTTTGTATTGTGAGTGGTTGTGAAAACTCTAACTGTATCCCGCTTTTTGAATGGCGGTATTCAACGCCGCCTTTTATTTTGTTACCAAAACAAGGAAAAATATTTCTTTACCCTGAATAGAAATAGAATCTGCATCCGTAGTGTGTACAGTCAGATGTTGTGTCGCTATATATATATGGATAATATATTATTTTATATATATATAGATAATATATTATATATATATGGATAATATATTAACAGGAACTTTATAAACTTCGACGCGCGGCTCTACAGTGGATTAGTTCGATTCTCAGATCATTGAAGCGTATATGGAGTTTACGGCACAAAGCTATCAGAGAACAGAGCTATTTCTCTGTTAACTTGTGTTAGTTATAATAGATCAACATTGATATGTAAGGGTTATATTCATAATATTTTTCATTACAATATTATATGTAACATTTAGAATTGTTAAATGTGGATTTTTTTATTGGACTTTAATTTTTTTTCGAGGCCATGCAAAAATACTTACTTGAAATTATTATATAGAAGATGTGTAAAACACAAAGAATTCGCTCTGGTGACAAGGCAGAAAGTGGCGGTGGGTTTCTCCAGTCAACCTGCAATGTCTTAAAAATTGGATTGAAAGTTAGTGTCTTAATACCAATATACACTATTTATATTCGTATGCTTTCAGATCTGATGTTTGAATTTTTTAATCCTATCTTTAAATCTCATGTTTCTTTGTTTTAATAAAAATAATATAAAATTTTACGTCCTTTTAAAGTTCCATTCGCTTGATTTATATAATTCGATATCGTTCCCAGAAGGACCACAAGGTCAATCGTTTTGTGAAGCATAAAAGAACATGATGCCTTTATATAACTAAAGTCAGAATTATTAAAATGTTTAGGTATTAAATATCATTAGAATGTTAACATTCTTAAAATCTTATTTACACTAAAAAACTATAAAAACATATCTTTTATTGTATTGTTTTTATGTCATTGGATTTAACTCTAGCATTGTTATATTTAAAATCGATACCAACAATACATGGAAAGAATAATAAATAAAATAAATAATAAAAAGAGTTTGCTATACTAGTATACGAAAAAAATATCGGGATGTTTGGTCCACATTTACTCTTTCGCGTATTGTTAAATTAGATTTATTTATATTTGAAGTGCGGAACCTTGTAAATGTAAACATTTAACAAGCCCTATAGAAATCTCTATATGATTGAATGCACGATATTAATCTAACCGCTCCAATGGCTGCAGTCGATGAGCCGTGTCAAACGCTAATTGACATCCAACACCTGTTATGTTATATACGTACGTGGAAAACTCTTTATAACCTACGATCAATAGAATGGATGGTTTTATTTTATTATTCTCAGAATTTTTCTTTTATTTTTTATTTTTATATTTTGTAAAAATATGACAGTATATATAGGTGTACTATGTTAGCAGTGGTGAATTGCGTACAGAAATCGACCCCAAATAATACTTCAAGAAAATTAGTTACGTTTGTTTGGAAATATTTATTTTATTATACTTTTAAAAATTAGAAAAATATGTGTAATTTTATTAATCAGATGTGCACATATTATGTACTATAAATTGATTTCATTTTATAATATTTAATGTAGGAAAAT
The DNA here is from genome assembly GCA_021202915.1 of Heliconius himera. Lineage (NCBI taxonomy): Eukaryota > Metazoa > Arthropoda > Insecta > Lepidoptera > Nymphalidae > Heliconius > Heliconius himera. Next base: position 42,205 of record JAJHJA010001133.1, on the reverse strand, counting down.
GTAGATGACAGTCTCATACAAGAGTCTTTTCAAACACAAACAAAGCATATGCCCCAACTTTTAGATTACGGTGTATATAGTTCATATAAATATTTACCCAGACGGAGAATCGATCGTGCGTCGTCTGGCAACTGGTACTTAAGTATGTAAGTAGGAACTGACGGGAGATGTTGATTAATTTAAATTTAGCTAACACCTTTATATGCTTACACATTTTCATATATCAATTCTATCAGCTTCACGCTGTATCACATAGCAGGCACATAGCAGGGTAGGCAGAGGGAACCTAGTGTTAAGACACTCTGTTCCCCACTTTGTGCCGAATTCTGGAGGCATTACGTGTTAGTTGCGGAACACAAGGCCGCGCTTCTCCTGGACACCAGAGCGAAGAAATGGAAATATAAATTTAAGTAAATATTTCATCTCCTCGAGTGGAGATCGAACCCACAACCAGTCGGTTTTACAGTGACACTTTATGCCGCTGCGCCACGATTGGCCTCATTTCTAGTATCTTGCAAATTAATTAAAAGGTGCTTGGTAAGTCATAATTTCGATTTTACGTGTACCTGACTGATATACTTAACAGTTAAGTTATGTGAAATGTTATTTTTTTCTGTTATACTAATGTCAAAGGATTTTTATATGTTATAAAACGTGTATATCTGGCTTTGTCTGTAATTAAAAATTTTAAAGTGTTATTCCACGTTTAGGAAAGAAAAATACTTATTTAGAAAACGTATAAAAATTTTGAACGTAGCGGGATTCGAACCTGCGGCTCCTGGAAACCGACCAGGCGCTCTGACCAACTAAGCCATACGTTCTTATCGAGCTACGTCGAAATTTTTATACTCTTGTTACAACTTATTTATGTTGCTAGTATCTCTGTAGGGAGATTTTTACAAAATTTCATTATTAAAAGTATTTCTACATGTACAATAACAAAAATAAATATAATAAGAAATAATCGTCTAGGCAGAAAAATCGTATCGTACTCATATAACCATTAAGTTAATATTGTATAACCATACAGTGTAAACGGGTTTTGGAGCGTTTCCGAAATTAATTTGCACACATCAGAATATATTAATTCTGTATCCTGTGATCTAAACTATTCATTGAATTACTTGTAATTTGATATATTATATCGTATCATTATAAAGCCCATTGAGTTTAGTTTGATATGCGAGGTCGTATTTCCCATACAATTTCGGAAAATCAAATTGCTTAATTCTAAAGTTAGATATTGTAAATTTGGTTTAATTTTTTTTATTATATAATATAATATGTTTTTAAAAATATATTGATATTTGAGACCACGGTGTCGCAGTACGACAACATCTGACTGTAAATAAATAATTTTGATGTAACTTTCTGGTAGATAGATTGGTGGATAGAGCAAAACCGCAAATTCACATAAGCACTTAACAGTCTTTATGGGTTCCCTCTGTCTGCCTACTGTATTATTAGATACTGTTAGCTAGTTATATACATTCTATATGACCCAAAGCCGCCTTAACTCACTATTATAAAGCGGTATAATTATTCCAAATTAATTTAATCAGACTCGTTCCGTATAGTGCAGTGGTTCTCAACCAGTGGTCCGCAGAAGCCTAAAAATGGTCCGCGAACGTGTTAAATTTTGTGCCGGAGGATGGTGAGGCGAAGTTTTTGTTTGATTATCACAGTTAATTTTTATTATACCTACATGCATACTGGCCCCTGCTACCAAGAATGATATAAAAGTGGTCCTGGATCAAGAAAAGTTTGGAAACCCCTGGTATAGTGCAATTACTTTAAGATATCGATAGCGTTAATTCCTATATATGTGAAAGTAGTTCATTTCAAAGCAGATATAAACTTGTTCGAAACACTCATTTATTAATCTCGTAACAATATTTACGCATATAAATTACATGCAAATTAATTACAGTCCGTATTAGTGAATTAAGTAGCGTGAAATTGAGATAATGGTGAAGGCAAAAAGTGGTTGGTGCTACTTTTGTTCTATTAAAATGATATCGACTTTGAAAGTCGTTATTTAGATTAGATTTAATTATGTGTAGGTATGTGTAGGTCTGTCGTAGTGTCGTAGTCACACGCGTGTGAATGTAAACGTGACAGGTTGTGGGTTCGATTCCTATTCGAAGAAAAAAATAAAATGTGTAATATTGTAGTAAAATGTGTAGTATTGTATATGTAGAATTCGGCAGATAGTAGCAAACAAAAATGTCTTAATCGGAACGAAGTGTTTTAACACTCCTAGGTTCTCTCTGCCTACCCTGCTGTGTACGGGTTACAGCGGGAATTTAAAAAAAAGGCAATTAATGCGTGACCAGCTTGAAGAGGACAAGAATTCGAACCTAAAACGATTGCCTTTACTCAAATATGTCTTAGATAAAAATTTGTATGTAAATAACGTGTCTTAACTGTAAAATCATTATTTGATACTTACGTAGCTTCTTGGGAATCTTCGTGGGATTTCCATTATACTAGATTACACACTCGAACTCCTTCTGAGGCGATTTGCAAATCACCTTTGACGTGAAATGAAGTCGGTAGCGTGCCGTATCTTGGCTTGCTGCTTGAAATTTTTCTTTAGAAAATTCATATACTTGGGAGCTCATATAAGAATGTTAGAGCCTTAAATTAAAGATATAATATTTATAGAATAGAGAGTATATTAAAAAATATGCTAAGCAGCTCTAGCAACATTGTATATAATAATTCTATTTCCTATTGTATAACTTTTATATGAATACATTTAAAAATTTCTTTGTTTTATATTTAATTATCCTATATTTATAATTTATGAAAATTGATATTAGCTCCATTTTTCCGTAGAAACTACTGAAACGAATTTAGATTAAACTTTACAGTAATATAGCTTATATATCAGAATAGTACATAAACTACAATTTATATATATATTATTTTAATAATTTGACTACAACATAGGTAACATAATAAGTTAAAACAAGCTAAACCGTGTTAGTTTCGCCAGTACATAATAAATAAAGATACTTATTTTGTTAACTATAAATGAGTAAATAAATTAACATTATATATTGTATTAATTCAACATATTCATACATAGTAGTCCGATTGAGTTAACCTTAAAATATATCTAAACGGCACCTACTTTTGAATGATTACATAAGTTTCATATTATAATAGGGACGTGGCGTTTCATTCTATCCATATGCACACCACTACCGTAATTATATTACAATATCAGTTATCTTTCTATAGCCAAACCCAAAATGTCAACTCATTCAAAATATTTTGTGTTGCAATCTTATCTCGTGCAAGTGCAAATACCAGTCTGGAAGATTGAATTAAAGCTGGATTCCGCAAATGAAAGCTGCCGTATGGGTAGCATTACGAAGTGTTTAAGGCCAGACTATTTAAATATTTCATCGTCTATCAGCCCCAGTGGTTTTTAATTTGCGGCCCGCTGCTTCTTACACTTTACGTTTGTGATTTGAGATTCTTTTCACTTCCAGTAGGTATTAATTAAACTTTGACGAAAAAAAAAACTATTACAAAAATAAGGATCTCTTCAAAGTTTGTTGTTGAGTTTCTTGATGCGGCCCAAATCATCAAAGAGTTGGAAGGCCCTGATCTAGACCGAGGGCCACACCCCTTCCATGTAAATCTATAGGGTGGCTGTCCCCGTCAGGTCCCGTTGTAGTTTTTCTCATTTTGTTTATACTGGAATTAATGAAAAACGGCTCGTGCCTCCGGCGATCGTTTCCGATGCATTCGGTGGTCTTTTTAAATCGATTCTTACGGTTTAAATTATAAATTTTTGTGAGTAATATGCTTAATAGAAGCCTTGAACTTAAATAAAGTATTATTTATCAATATTTGAATCTTTTTTTCATAATAGGATATTCTCCTATGCATTTTTTAATAAAATATCGTGCTAGATGACAACAATGACTATTAAAAAAGAAACAAATTGAAAAATATCTTACAATTGTATTATATGCATGGCGAAATGCAAACCCAGGAGCGTGTTTCCTGGGCAATATTTTCCGGCACATTTATTTTGTACACCAGTCTTGGCAGTCTGCATAAAGCCGCCCACGTCACGATAAAATCCTTTATGCTGCCCTTTACTCGCTCGATAGCAGTCTTCGTTTTAAATCCTCCATCTTTTGTGTCGCTGCAACACCTATTTCTTTTCTGTGTAGTGTTAAAACTCGTATGTATTCTTAAAACCCCTCTACGCATTTACACTCTTTCTAGAGTTCAATCGGTTAAAGACGTGTTGTGTACGATATAATATACACTGCTGAGAAGTAAGACAGTTAGGTTTTGCAACTTTAATGGAATATCGATCGTTTCATCCAATCGTTGTTTACTATTAATCTCTTGTATCTGACAACCTACCAACCTTATAAGTATTTATGTGGATAGATAACATTCAAATTACTAATCTTTATTTATTTGGCCGACATTTATTTTAGATAACATTCATAAATAGAGTTAGACAGTTGGCACTACTTCCTTTCTAGAAATAAATTAATTATACAATTACATGGTTTAAATGAGATAAAATATATTTCCCGATAAAATATGTACCCGGAGTACGAATAAAAAATAATATAAATTGTAAATTATATTACATTTAATTATAAAAAAGGTAATTTCAATATAATCAATATCGACATGGAGCTACGAACACGATTTCCACGATGTTATATTTTCTCCGTATTCTTGTATGGAGTCGATCCGTGGACTCACAGAATCCATGAACAAGAAAATTGAAGCGTCTGAAATATGGGTGTATAGGAGAATTTTGAAGATGACCCAGAGAGACAAAATAAGAAATATAATCGTGTTAAGCCGCATATATAAAATTTTATATTTGGTGAAGAAAAAGAAAGTTTCAATATTTTGGATACATTATAAGATACGCGACATATGGACTGCTGCAGGTTATCATAAAATCTAGGAAAACGAAGGGTAGGCCCAAGGTGAATATCGGGACTAAAAAGTCTACGATATTCATTTAATAAGAGTTTTCGTTCTTTATTCAGAGCAGCGGTATCAAAAGTCCAAGTTGACTTAATGATCGTCATACTTCGCAAGAATATGGTACCCTAAGAAGAAGAAGAATTTCGAAATGACTTTTAATTTCCAGGAACTTTTTGGTACATACTTACACTTATAAAATTTATTACACTTGCCTAAATGTTATCCATTTCCAACAATATTAAATCCCAATATTTGTGTAAATACTCTGTATCCCGCCTAGTATTAGGACACTGAGATCGGAATTTTTTAATACTAGGAGAATGTTAAAGATGACCTGGATGCACCGTCTCGAGACGTTGCGTGTTGAGTAGCAGAATTCAACGCCGCGCTTTGCCTCCTTACCAGAACGAGAAAGTGAAAATATTTCATTTTCTCTAGTGGAAATTGACTGACAATCCCACAACCTGTGGGGCTACAGTCGCATGCTTGTGCACCTGCGCCACCACTGGCCTCAACTGGCCTCTGTGTAGGTATATTAACATTTATAATATTGCATATTATATATATACCTATGTTATGATCACAATGTGTAAGATTACAGTATTGTTCATTATTTTTTTCTATGTGTATTGTTATTTAAGATTTTTTCCTTTAATATTGTTATTTAACGTAAAATAATACTTTTTATTTAATAACTAGGTTCCCATGTTCTATCTGCCTAGTCGGTCGTGTGCTGGGATACAGCGTGTACCTGAATAAAATAATAGACTTACCTCTTTCTAAAAAAAAATAATAATTAAATACGATTTCTCACCTTTATAGATATGTGTGTGGCTCAAAAAATATATATAATATTATCAACTGACTAATGGCATTTAGCCTGCAACTTAAAGTTACAAAGTGCAATACGTTTAAATAAAGTCACTTAAGTAGAAACGGTGAGTGAACTTTCAAACTTTCAAAGCTGAACCGCCACCATAAGGTTACTTTACTTGATACTTTGCTCCGTTAGTTCTTTGATCATCTATATATATAAAAGGACTTGTGCTGACTGACTGAGGTAAGACGCACGCACAGCCGTAACCGCTGATGGTAGAAACGTGAAATTTGGGCAGATGTTTAATTTCATATTCTGGACATCCACTAAGAAGGGAATTTGAAAAATTTTAACTCTAAAGGGATGAAATAGAGGTTGAAAGTTTGTATGGAAAAAAAATTTAATCTGTACCGATTTTTATAAAATTTGAAATTCGGACTCTTAAAAATATTTCATTGAACACGTGTTTCATGGTTTTTAAGAATTCACCCCCTAAGGGTTCAAATAAGGGGTTGAAAGTTTATATGGAAAAATCTTTAAATTGCCACAGATTTTTATAAAATTTGAAACTTAGACTCTTAAAAATAGCTTATTTAACACGTGTTTCATGGTTTATTAGAATTCATCCTCTAAGGGTGCAAATAAGGGGTTGAAAGTTTGTATGGAAATATCTTTAAATCGCTACCAATTTTCATAAAATTTGAAATTTAGACTCTTAAAAATAGTACATTTAACACGTATTTTATGGTTTATTAGAATTCACCTCTAAGGGTGCAAATAAGGGGTTGAAAGTTTGTATGAAAAAATCTTTAAATCGCCACTGATTTTTATAAAATTTGAAATTTAGACTCTTAAAAATAATTCATTTAACATGTGTTTCATGATTTATTAGAATTCACCCCCTAAGGGTGCAAATAAGGGGTTGAAAGTTTGTATGGAAAAATCTTTAAATCGCCACAGATTTTTATAAAATTTGAAATTTAGACTCTTAAAAATAATTCATTTAACATGTATTTCATGATTTATTAGAATTTACCCCCTAACGGTGCAAATAAGGGGTTGAAAGTTTGTATGGAAAAATCTTTAAATCGCCACTGACTTTTATAAAATTTGAAATTTAGACTCTTAAAAATAATTCATTTAACATGTATTTCATGATTTATTACAATTTACCCCCTAAGGGTGCAAATAAAGGGTTGAAACTTTGTATAGATAATATTCAAAAATTACTTCGTGTTCTATGAAAATTGTTATGCGAACTTCTAAATACAAGTTATTGTATGTATAAACGATAAAAACACTAATTATTATTATTATTGTTAAAACGGCGCACGCGCTACACACGTCCGTCTTCATTCAGCGGTAAAACGAAAAAACCCGTTACATTGGTTCCAATGTCAAATGAGCGATCCCCTCCCGCGCCTCCCTCACCGCTATACCGAGGCTACGTTATAGCTGCGCATTTTACATCGAAAATCATTGAAATTTCATATATTTCATGCGATTTTTGTTATTTTGGTTTACCATACAAACTTCTTTGACTTGCATCGATTAAATATAGTATTATATAGACAGAAAAGTAATATTTTTAGTAGATTCGTAAATTTGGTAGTTTCTATAATAGATCATTAGTACAGTTAAGTTTAGTAGTAAGTGTTATATAGAATCTGTAATATATTTTGTTTTGTAATTTGTACAGTTTTCAAAATTCTTTATAGGTAGTAGTAGTAAGATTTTAAGTGTTATTTGAATTCCTACATATTATTAGTTAAGTATAATTTAGTAATTACTATTTAGTTTCATAATAATTAATTAAGTAAATAAGTTAATAATATTTTAGAAGATATAGATTCGTGTAGATAACTATTTGTTTTATTTTTGTATTTATTTGAAATGGAAACTTTAAATGTAAATGGTATGATGACACCTCATACCATTGTGTCTATCATAGGTGATGGGGCATGCCTTTTTAGGGCTATTTCTTATTGTATTTATGGAGATCAGCTTTTAGCAAGAGAAATGCGGGAGCAAATTGTTGAACATGTCGTTGATAACTGGGAAGAATTTGCTGTCCTGTCTTGTGATAGGTTTGGGAATAATTACGCCAGCGCCGCAGATTATTTTGCCGATATGTCTCTATTACATACATACGGAAGTTTGTGCGAATTAGTAGCTGCAGGTCAGATATTTCCTTTTGTTTTTGAAGTGTACAGAAATGGCGTACTGTACGCCAAGTTTGGAAATGATGCTAATCCCGTTTTCAAATTGCGTTTTACTAATGATTTATCCTCGGGACACTTTGACGTGTATTTGCCATATGATCAAGTAATTGAAAATACCCCACCTACTCAGCGTTCTGTTAAACGCCGTGCAAGGTTTACTGATGTAACAAAGAAAAAACAACGTCAAATCGCTAATAAAATATATTCATCTAAACCTACGTCAAAAGCTACAAAAGCAATATATCAAAAAGTAAATTCTGAAATCCATAAAGCCGATGTAGCCAAGTATCAAGAAATAAATCCTGAAGTGCATAGAGCTTCAGCAGCAAAGTATCAAAAAAATAAGCCTGAGGTGCACAGGCTTGCTGTAGGAAGCTACTATCGTAGAAATCTTGACCGTGTGCAGAAGCAACGAAATTTGCCATGGAAGACTAAAGTTCTCTCTGGATTTATGTATGACCCAAAAATTACTTATGAAACAGATAAAAGTGTGGTACTTGGTGACATGAAGCAAAAATGCCAGTTTTGTAACGCTTTTAAGTGGAAGGAAGAAGCCTCAGGTATGTGCTGCAAAACCGGAAAAGTACAACTACTACACTTTGAAACACTACCAGAACCTCTCTATAGTTTGATTATGAATCTTCATCCTGATCATGTACATTTTATGGATCGAATTAGAAAATATAATGGCTGTTTTCAGATGACATCTTTTGGAGCTAAAAAGGTTATAGAAAGTGGGTTTATGCCCACTTTCAAGGTACAAGGGCAGGTCTATCATTTGATTGGCAGTCTTCTTCCTTCTACTCATGCAATGCCTCAGTTTTTACAAATTTATTTTGTGGGGGAAGACGAAAGAGAAACACGTCTAAGGTGCAGTAATTTTCCGGGTGTCAAACAAGGACTGGTCAAGCAATTGCAAAGCATGCTGCACGATAGTAATAAATACATAAAAAATCTTAAAACTACGATGGATAGAGTACCTAAGGATTGCAATAAATACGAAATTGTTATACACGCAGACAAAAAACCATTTCATGCCCATAGAGGACGATTTAATGCCCCTACTACAGACGAAGTGGCTTTGGTGATGGTTGGCCAAGAGTTTGAACGCCGTGACATAATCTTGCAAAATCGCGATGGTAACTTACAGCGTATTAGTGAATTGCATCGTTCATATGATGCCCTGCAATATCCCGTTTTGTTTTGTAGTGGTGAAGATGGCTATTCGGTAGATATTCCTCAGTGTGATCCAGTCACTAAGTTGCCTTTAAAGAAAACAGTTTCAGCATCGAGCTTTTATAGTTATCGTATTATGATAAGGCCTGATGAAACAAATCATATTTTACAATGTAGATCTTTATTTTGTATGTTTTTAGTAGACATATATGCTAAAATTGAGACAGAACGATTGAATTTTATAAGAGCAAATCAGGCACAATTACGAGCGGATAATTACATACATCTTAAAGATGCCATTGGGCGACAGGACTGCGACGCTGCTCAGTTAGGTCAAATGGTGGTGTTACCATCATCTTTTACAGGAGGACCAAGATACATGCATGAAAAAACACAAGACGCAATGACATATGTTCGGCATTATGGTCGTCCTGACCTTTTTATTACTTTCACGTGTAATCCTCGGTGGGCCGATATTTCAAAATGTTTGCTATCCGGTCAGAAGCCGTACGATCGTCCCGATATTATTGCTAGAGTATTTCATCTAAAAGTTAAAAAGATGATAAACATTTTAATAAAAGGTAAGATTTTTGGTGAAGTACGATGTTATATGTACTCAGTAGAACGGCAAAAACGTGGGCTACCTCATATTCATATTTTACTTTGGCTGATACAGCGTATCACTCCAGACGCTATTGACAAAGTAATTAGTGCGGAAATTCCGGATCCGGATAATGATCGTATTCTTTACGAAATAGTCAAATCTAACATGATACATGGGCCTTGTGGAACAGCGAACAGTACATCTCCATGCATGAAAAATAATATTTGTAGTAAAAAATACTCCATGCCTCTCCACCGCGAAACACAAACGGGAAAAGATGGATATCCGCTTTATAGGAGGCGATCTCCAGATGATGGAGGATTTACTGTAAATATAAATGGGAATTGTCTGGACAACCGCTGGGTAGTTCCGTACAATCCAGTTCTTTTAAAAACTTTCAATTCTCACATAAATATTGAATATTGTAATTCGGTCAAATCTATTAAATATGTTTGTAAGTATATAAACAAGGGATCCGATCAGGCTACATTTGCTTTAGAAAATAAAAAAGATGAATTGAAGATTTATGAAAGTGGGAGATATATTAGTAGCACTGAGGCTGTATGGCTTATACTTGGGTTTCTCATACATGAACGATTTCCTACGGTAGTCCACCTAGCGGTACACTTAGAGAATGGTCAGAGGATATATTTTAATCCACAAAATTTGGTCGACAAATTAAATAACCCTAAAAAAACTACACTTTTAGCATTTTTTAAGTTGTGCCAGAAAGATGACTTTGCTAAAACTTTATTGTATTTTGAAGTCCCTGCTTACTACGTATGGAACAATAATACATTTGAAAGAAGAAAAAGAGGAATTGATGTTGAAGGATGGTCTGGCGTGAAGAAAGATCAAGCTTTAGGAAGGGTATACACGGTACATCCAAATAATGCGGAGTGCTACTATCTTCGCATGCTTCTTCACGTCATTCGAGGCCCCACGTCATTTGAAGTGTTAAAAATGGTGGATGGTGTTCTACACCCCACATTCCAATCCGCTTGCAAGGCTTTACGTTTAATTGAAGATGACGAGCATTGGTGTGCAGCGCTAGAAGAAGCGGTATTTTCTCAATCACCTTTCATGATGCGAGAGCTATTTTCAGTTCTGTTAGTCCATTGTCAAGTATCAGATCCATTAAATTTGTGGGATAAATTTAAAGAACATTTATCTGAAGACTTTAGGCATCAAGTTGAAAAAAATGTGGAAGTAGATGTAGACCAGTTTTCTAACGATATATTTAATAAATGTTTATTATCTATTGAAGAGTCAATACAAGCTTTAGGTGGCCGCACACTTAGGGAGTATGGTTTACCCCAGCCAAGTAGAGTACAAATATTAGAAAACAGGGAGTACCTAAGAGAGACAAATTACAATTTGGAAGTGTTAACAAACGTAGTCGCAAGAAATGAGTATACTTTGACCGCAGAACAGAAGATAGCCTATGACGAAATCATTACTACCATAGAACAGAATGCGGGTGGAATTTTCTTTTTAGATGCTCCAGGGGGCACTGGAAAAACATTTCTAATTAATTTGATCCTCGCAAAAATTAGGAGCACGCGCAATATTGCGTTAGCAGTCGCATCATCAGGGATTGCTGCAACCCTGCTGGACGGAGGTCGAACTGCACATTCTGCATTTAAATTGCCCCTCAATTTCACTGTTATAGAAAACCCCATGTGCAATATACCTAAACAGAGCAATTTCGCTGAGGTATTAAAACATACCAAAATAATAGTGTGGGACGAAATAACAATGGCTCATAAAGGAGGTATTGAAGCTTTAAACAGGAGCATGCGTGACATCAAGAACAATAGACATTTAATGGGTGGTGTGACAGTACTGCTAGCAGGAGATTTTCGTCAGACGTTACCAGTGGTGCCTAGAGGAACAAGAGCCGACGAGATTAAAGCCAGTCTTAAGAGATCTGTTCTGTGGTTATCAATAAGAGTCCTTAAACTTACGCGAAATATGAGAGTGCATCTGAAAGGCGACGTTACTGCGGGACTGTTTGCAGATACGCTGCTTAAAATAGGAAATGGGGAACTTAATGACTGCGATGGTAAAGTAATTATAAAAGATGAGTTGTGCACTATGGTGGGTACTGTTCAAGAGTTGATTAATGAAATATACCCTGATATATTAAACATACAAGAAAAAAATCTGGAATGGTTTTGCGAACGGGCAATTTTGACCCCTAAGAACGATCAAGCTGAGACAATTAATGAAATGGTGCTGAAATCGATGAAAGGAGAGGAAAAGATATATTACTCGATAGACTCGGTGATAGATAAGGATGACGCTGTTAACTACCCAGTGGAATTTTTAAACTCCCTCAAACCCTCGGGTCTCCCTCTCCACAAACTTACCTTACGAACAGGGACACCTATAATATTATTACGAAATTTGAAGCCTCCAAAGCTCTGCAACGGAACACGACTACAAGTCAAGCGTCTACATCAAAACTTAATAGAAGCCATTGTTATAACTGGCTGTGCTCAGGGTGAGACAGTGTTTCTGCCGAAAATCCCATTAATTCCCAGTGATCTACCCTTTGAATTTAAACGCATTCAATTCCCTATTAAGCCATGTTTTGCTATGACAATAAACAAATCCCAAGGCCAAACTCTTAAATACGCTGGGGTAGATTTGAGAGTGGATTGTTTTTCACACGGCCAATTTTATGTAGCCTGTTCCCGTGTGAGTACAGCCAAAAATTTAGTCATTTTACCGCCGTCCGATAAGAGGGTTAAGAATATTGTGTACAAGGAAATACTATAGGATGAGCCGCTGCCGAAGACTACATATCCAATAACTTAGCATCCGCCCGCAGCTTCTCCCTTGCGAACTAAATTTTTATCTCTATATATAACAGTAAACAGTAAAAATATTTTTTGGCTGTTGATAAAAATATATATTTTTAAAGCACTATTGTTCAGAGTACAAACAACAAACTAAACAAAATTGAATTATTAGCGAAGATTACCTTCATAAATAATAACAGTGAAGTTTAAGTCGTAATTAACTCAACACATAGATAAAGACCGATTTGATCTTCAAAGAAATATTAAGTAAATACATAGATTCTTTGGTTCGTTCGTTCGTTTAAAATAAATCTATACAAAAATGCCTAAAAACAGCCTTTCTACGTGCACTTTGTAATAACTACATATTTACCTTCATAAATCATAACTGTTAAGTTTAAGTCGTAATTAATTCAACACAGAGATAAAGAACAATTTAATCTTCAATGAAATATTAAGTAAATACATAGATTCTTCAGTTCGTTTGTTCGTTTGAAATAAATCTATATAAAAATGCCTAAAACCAGCCTTTCTACGTGTACTCTGTAATAAGTACATATTTACCAATTGTACATTTAGCCAATAATATATTAACTAATTTAAAAACTTTACAGGAATTAATATGCAATCATTACTGTTATTTTACAAAGAATATTATGAATCTTTCAAATTAATAATTTAACACTTAAGGCTGTTTCTAAAAGAGTAAATTAAATTATTCACTGACATCAGCACATTTAACAGAGTTTTAAAATTATGATGAGACGTACATTACATAGGTAAGAAGAACGTAATGTTACAAAAATATATACGTGTAAGAAATAATTAGCTTTATGTATATTTTTATAAATATCAAATATCAACATTGGTCGTATTTTTTAATTCAATACAATCAAAAGTCCTTATATAAATTATGATAATGTATTAAAAAAATCATATTAGAATATTACAGATTAAAGTAATAAAAATCATATTAGAAGTCATTTCTGTTTATTAGATCAATAATCATATAATTTAAGCGGGCGAAGCCGCGGGCGGGCCGCTAGTATAAAATATAATGGACATTAAGTTTTACTATGGAATACTAGTAAAGATTTTTAGAACTAAAGTATTTAACATAGTTTCAATATATTCTTATAGCGTCAGACTGTAATGTTTGTGGATCTAATCTTCACTCAAGAGAATGATTAATAGATATTATTAAATTGTTCTCATTTCCCATTTCTCAGATATAGAGCGGCGATGTATTCCGCCGTATTCGAATTTGGGTGGAAAACTGAGTATGGAGATCTAACTCTAGGTTTCCGTATCTACTGCAAGTTTCAATACATAAACGAAACTGCCACGGCAGGTATCTTAAAGTCCCACGCAAATGAAATACCAGACGGCATCTAATCATAAATAAATTATACCATCTATGTACGTATATCCTAAGGAGGCCGGTCATGGCGCAGCGGCACGAGGTGTGACTGCAAAACCGACTGGTTGTGGGTTCGATTCCCACTCGAGGAGATGAAATATTTACTTAAATTTATATTTCAATTTCTTCACTCTGGTGTCGAGGTTAAGCGCGGCGTTGAGTTCTGCCACTCAACACGCAATGCCTCCAGAATTCGGCAGAAAGTGGGGAACGGAGTGTGTTAAGACTAGGTTCCCTCTGCCTACCCTGCAGTGTGCGGGATACAGCGTGAAGCTAATTTATTTATTTTTTTACGTATATGAAAACATTATTCTTAGTTGCCTATTCTATTCTCGACCGACGCAACAGTTTCTGCAATAAAACTTGCTAATGGACGTAATTCAAAAGTTCACCAAAGCTCCAAAGTTATCTCTAATCATTAGCAGACAACGCCGGCATTGTAATACAATGTTGACGGGGAAAATTAGTATAATCCCCCTCCTTAAGACGCTTTATTCTCTTCATTGTAATCTTTTCCTAGAATATATTTTCTTGATTGTTTACTTTCCTTGGAGAAATTATGAGTGTGCTTATTTCGTAACAAGTACTAAATAGTTATTTATGTATTTGATTTATAGTCAAAAGTATTATGTTCTGATGAGATTATGTCAGAAGTATAGATAAAATAGAAGCAGAATATAACATGTGCGTAGCCTTTTTCTTGTCCAATATTACAGTTTTCCAGGAAAAGTGGTATGTACAACTTTTTCATATAACAATTTATAGTATCACCGAAAAAATTCTAATGTAAAATTCTTTAATTTAAGTTAAGGAACGCAGGTTGCTACGCATGCTTTCATAAACGTTATTTAGTAAAACGAATACTTCTCATAGATTTGTAACAGTTGTTTATGTTGCTATTACACTTACATTTCATACACTTCATTACACTTCATTACAAAATAGTAAATATAAGTTTGTACGTAATATTATGTGTGTACAGTGTTTGTACCACGTGATCCCGACGTCTAACTTCATCGCCGAAACAGTAAAGTTGACTCTGGTTATTGAGATAAACTTTTATATTGCAACTGCTCTCAGCTGCCACATTTAATAACGTATGAATTGCTTGGAAAGATTGTAGATTTATTATTGTTTTATATCCAATTTAAATATGTTTTTTTTTTTACTAAGTAAATTTAATATCTTGAGTATTTTTCTTAGAACCTCACTTTATTGAGGAAAAATAATTTGACGCTCTTGGTACAGGCACAGGATGTTAAGACACTCCGTACCTAATTTTTTTTCATTTATTTATTCTCTTCCCGATGTTTTAAAATAAATTATTAAAAGTACTTTATACCTATTCTATTGTGATTTTCCTTATATTTGCTTCTTATTCATTTATTTTATTCCCATTTCTTCTATCAAAAGACCATTATCTATCTATACGCGCAATACTATTATCGCCAGACGAAGGCACATTGTGAAGAAATAATAACAAGAATGTTTTCAAGTCCCAGCGTGCATTGAATAGTGACTCCCACCAGCTTCTTTAAATCGTTGCAGACAGACTTTGATATTGTTCTTGATCTGATGAAAGTAAATATTAGTTGAAGTCAAATGATGCTCGTGAATTAGTTGAATAAACAAATAAGTAGGTATATAACCATAACGGTTGCTAAAGCTTTTGTAATAAAACTTTTACGTTACTTTGTGACAGGCTATGCGCAGACGAATCTACTGGATAGAGGAAGCTGTTATTTGGCATGTATGCAGATTTAAGGAGTGTACGAGAGCACTACATTTTTTTGAAATTCCTACGGCAATAAGTTAATAAGTTTGTATTTTCTAATAAAGAAGCGCAGTCATAGCGCAGTGGCACAAGCGTGTGATTGTAAAAGAAGATTGTGGATTCGATTTCCACTGGACGAGGTGAAATATGTAATATTTTTATTTTCTCACTCTGGTTATAGGGCAAAGAACGGCTTTGAGAATTTGGTTAGGTTCTGATTATGGAACCCTTGACAAAGTAACGAAGTAGGGTTTTTTTTGTTCTAAAATATTATTATGTTATCAGGCATTATTTTTATAAATCGAAGTTAATAGCACAAGATTATTTGAAATTCTTATACTTTGAAGCAGAAGGAATGGAGTCGGAGCGGTAATGACACGGTCACTGGACATCTACGGAGCGAGAGTAATCGGGTGTTGCGTGCCCCGACATTTTTACACTCCAAATAGTAAAGCGCGCAAATTCTGATTTATACGGTATTCGTTGACGTTGTCTCATAGTTCATTCTGCGAAATGGCTACTTGTTTACGGACGTGACTGAGTTGATTTAAAGTGTCTGTACTGGCAGCCTTTGTATATTTTGTTTATTTGAAAATATCAAATAAAAAGAATTTGTAAGCAAAGTAAGCGAATCATTTGAAAATAGTATTAAAAAAAGACCTTATAGTAAAATTATTAAAATTAGTATAACAATTATCTACTAAACATACTGCTGCTGCATGGTTATTTATTTCATAGAAATCAACTGCTTTTGGTAATTTATTTCATATAAAATATCTTATTCAATTTCTAAATACGTGATATTTACACATGTTTAATAAACTTACAATATTAATTTCATTAATCGTTTATTTCTGCATACACTTAAGTATATGTACCTACCTACCTACCTTAATAAATGTGGTAAACAAAAGTGTAAAATAAGGGCTACTATACCTACTAATACCTTGTTATTTATTCAATAAAGTAAGTTCTATATCAATAGTTGTAGGCTGTTCACTTCTCGCTTTCACCTAAAAAATGCGAATGATTCATTAAGATAATAATAATCTAGCTACATATGCCCCAGGGTTAAAGGCTACAGATTAACACTGATAATCCTTCATAACGAACAAAGGTACAGCATTATACTACCGCGGTGTTAAAAGCACCGTGCGAGTGCATCTCATCTGAGCGTCGGAGCACTCGGGATCGTATGATTATTTCAGAGCTTCCAGCATTCGTGCGTGAAGTATTGAGTGCCATTGGAGTGATGTTGCACGTTTATGTCGTGTTTAAATATCATTAAAATTATTTTAATTAAATTTTGTTACTGTTGTGTTTTTAGTAATTGTTTGTTGTTTTTATTTAAGTTTATTTATAATTTTTAAATGCTTCGTTTTGTGAGTATCTTGGTTTATTTTTATTTTTTTACTTATTTATTTATTTATGTATATGTATTTACGATCATCTGCCTCTTCCTCATTTCACCCATATAACTGAAATATTTGTGGTGTGTAATTATATAAATTACGTTCGTACAGAAAAAGGCAACAAAGAATATAATTTTACCGTTTTAAAAATAAATATACTAAACAATTATTTCAGTAACAAGTCCTCTCTCCAAATGCTTGTTACGAAATAAACAACAACAACAACAAGCCCGCAGGGAAGGCCGCATATTTCAAAAACTTCCACGTCTCTAACATGTCGCGTTAAACACCGTGAAACAATACATTCGCTCCAGTGCCACCGGTTAGGTCGCCATTGTCGGCAACTTACACTCGACACAATGGTACTGTGTGCTTGGCGTTTACAAAAGCAACCCGGTAAGTATTTACATAAGACTTACCTATGATACAAATAGATAACAGTTAACTTTAATGTTGCCTAGTCTGTTGAATATAGTTTTGACTGCTGAGTTGACATTGATATGTCAAAAGTTCATTGAAACGGTGTAAAGTACGATACGAGGATTTTTCTTTTATCTAAAAGAACAAAAAAATTAAGCTTTTTTTATTTAATATAAATGTAGGTATCTAGAAAATGATTATTTATGTGTTATTTGTTATTATGAGAGATAGAGGTTATTATTCCTCTATATAGGTAGTGTTATTTGATATATAAATAAAAAAATAAAAATAGACTAGAGTGGATCTCGGAATTTGGACTATCTTAACAATATGTTCTCTCTCTGTCTCATCTATATACAGGAAAAGGGGTGAAGCTGAAAAAAGTATTTATAATCATTAGTGTAAGTATGGCTTAAAATTAAAAAGTGTGTTTAGTTGTAGTTGTGAATATTTCTACTACACATAAAAGGCTGTTAATGTAATAAATTTAAATATAATTTCAGTAAAGATTACTTACAGCCATAATTTAGTACATAAATGACTGTTATTGAAAAAATCGTTACAGATAGTCCCTCTACAAGCAAGTACGCAAGAGTCGAGTTAGAGAATTAAAATTATCTTTTTAATAAAATGTGTATTGTAATAAAATGTGTACTGTACATTTTAATTCAACTGTCAACAATCAAAAATGAATAACTTTAGTGACAAGTAGCTTAAAAACTTCTTTTTAAAATATTGAACTATAGTTAAAAACTCATGTACTCTTAAAATTTTATTCTATGAATATGTTCACCACAAAACTTTGGCAACGGATTAGTTTAAACAGATTTAATAAGTGAAAGAGTAAACCTCGCTTCGCAAACATCACAGATCCGGCGGTCGTGCTCATTGCCAAAGGATTTTTATCACTAGCTAGTAGCTAATATTTTATGTATACCGTATATTTCACTTTAATTATTAATAATATTTAATTATTTAATTGATCAGCTTCACGCTGTATTCCGCTCGCAGCAGGGTAGGCAGAAGGAACCTTAGTGTTAAGACACTCCGTTCCCCACTACAATAGAGTAGAGTTAATAATATTTAAATTCAAAATTATCTTTTCAATATGCTTACTTGCTGATTTCTATTGAATAATTATTGTAAATATGCAATATACTGAATTGTTTTTATTTGATTTTTTGTTTTAGTATTTGAATTTGTTTTATTATTTAATGAAAAGTATATCCAGAATATTATTTATTAGTATTCGTGCAAACACTTTTGAAACTTCGTAACCAATATATGTAACATATTGCTATCAGCAAAATATTCAACAGTTGTTCTTCTCAATATACATATAAGTTAAAATCTTATCATTTAATACAATATCACACATACAAATATTTTTCTGAGGTAAGTACCGTATAAAGTACTTATTTTTACTTATTAGAATTATATAGTACTCGCTTTTATAAACTAAGTACCTGCACTTATTTAATTTTTCTTCTCATTTAAACACTATTAAAAGACAATTTAAAAATATCTGAAAATTGAGTATCACATTTGTATCTACATAAAACCCTTTATTGATCTAAATGACGGAACAAAACTCATTGGCAAGGATTAATACTGAATAGACTTAATAACTCAAAGAGCAAACTTCGAGAGGCGAACGTAAAGCTAACAGTGGTCGCTTGCTGTGTAGAACACACCAGGGCCAGCAAGAGTGAGGAGAGAGGCTATGTTGCTATGTTGTGTGGTGAATGCTATGTTGCTATGTTGTGTGGTGAATGCGTTCTGTAATATTTCGAAGATTCATATTTTAGTATTTAAATAGTGGCTAAAAGTGACTTAATTGCGTTTATATTTTATGATTTTGTGTAATTTGGGCTTATCGTTTATTATAACCAGCGGACATGTATTTCTTTATATGGCGGCTGTTTTTTAAAAATACTTTACTGCAAATACACTTTTCCAGTATAATTTGACGTTAAATATTGACAGACTATAGCAATAATTCTATATTCCTATTTTTTCCGCATTTATTATAACGAGTAGCATGAGAGAAATCAAAACTATACTATCAAAAAAAAACTTCTGCACTTAAAAAATTAGTTTATTCAATCAGAGATTGACTTTCATAGGAACCTACGGGAGACAATTTAAAGTTACAACCGGAGCATATAAAGGATGCGGTTACTTTTGCACGATCTGGTCATTTCTATTATTTTTAATTTGAAAGTATGTTTTTCATTAATTTATAATGCAATATTGTAATCAATTTTACCAATATATATATATAGGTATCAAATTTAATTGGCATCTTATTTATGTTTGTTGAAGGTCTAATGATTTCCTCGTGTTGCGCGTTTCTCAAGGAGGAGGTTTCAATATTTTATAACGACGCTATTGATTGCCGAGCTCCGTGCCAACAGTTCCCTCGGCTCTCGAGCGGTGGGAATTTCGAATTTTGTGAACTTTTAATATTTCAAGCTTTGCCGATATCTTGAAAACTATGAGGAGTAAAGTACTTTTTAAAGGATCGGATCTCGCTACTTCTTCTTATGATAGAATATTACGTTTCTGTATAAAGAATTGTAATACTCAAATGGAATAAAGATTACATAAATTTATATATTTTTCTTGTAAAAGCTTTTACTTTTCCTATAGTAATTACTGTCGAAGCCTGTATATAAAGTAACTGACCTACATAATTTCTTGTATTCATGGGGAAAGGTTGGAACTTTGTCGTTATATACATATTTTACATTTTTACTAGTCGTCAGCTTTGCTTGCCTAGACTTTAAGACATGAAAAATGAAAATCTTTTTTATTCCTTTAAATGGATTTCTTTAATCTATTGGAAATTTCGAGAAATCTTAGTGCTGCCCTCTATATAAATGCTAAACTTGTACTTGTATTTTACTGATGTTAAAGATATGTATCTTTATTAGTCGAAACTTATTTCCATCAGTTGATGACATTTTATAAATATGCTTCTTAAAATTGTAAGATATGAAGTGTTTATGATATAAAAATATTGAGGATTTTAAAAACTGGATAAACGCGAATGGGTTCGCCCACCGGTTCCGTTCGGAGGGTTCCGTTTCCGGTTCCACAAAAATTGCACACAGTGCAGTTTCATCTGACATCTCACTTGAATTAGCGGCTTTAATATAAAATTTAGTTTTCCTTTTAAGGCTATAATTTTTTCGGATTTAACCACAAATGTATAGTTTTTAATTTTTTTCTTAAACTAGTAGCTTAGTAGCTACTAGTAGAGCAGGTAGTCCTGTAGATGCTAGATACCAAATTTCTTTATTGTAGGTTAACCGGAAGTAACAATTTTGATTCCCTTTATAGTGTCGAAAACTGCAATCCTAAAAATATTACGAATACATTCATATTTCTTTAAAAATTAAAATAAACTTCTTTGTTGTTTAAATTTAATATAATAAGTTATTTTTTTAAAATAATTATTTAAAGAATGAATTAATTGCACTGAATATGCGAAAAAACTGCTTCTCATTGTATCCCGCATATGACAAAGTATGCCTTGTTACCAGAACCAAGAAATGAAAATATTAATAAATGATAATTCATTTTCCCCTGTAGGGATCGAACCTACAACCGTCACCTTTACAGTCACACGCTCCTGTCGCTGCAACAAAACTCCGTCGCCCACGGCTTCTATTTATATTTATGAAAAAAAAAACCGCATATGACTTCTATGCCACGCTATTAGTAAAACGCTAGAGAGAACTAGCGAAATATAAATAAAAAAAAATTGTACGAATAAAACGACTATATAAAATTCACATATAAATACAGTATACTGGTATATAGAAAAAATATACATACTACAATTTAAATATTTATTTTACCCCTTAGTTTCTATTTTATTATGTTATAAATGCAAAATATTTTATTTATTTTACTCTTAATTTATTTTGTTTAAAACCGTGTTTAATAAGTCAATGTTCTTTAACGCAAAAATAAGTGTTATTCACGTTGATTATTGCGCATTTTTCATAAACTTTCACACGGGACGTGAGGACGGAAGTCGGTTCTCAGGAGTAATGACTTGCTTGCAGAACCTCAACATCAATGTTGATGTTAAGTGATGTTTATCTTTTCCATCTAAACTTAAACATTTTCACTGTTAGTACTATTGAAAACTATTTTCCTTTAAAGTGGTGTTGCTTATATTAGAATTGTTCGGACATAATTTTAAGTTGTAGTAATTTTAATATATCTAGCTTAAACCAGCGACTTTGTTAACGTGGGTATTATGATCCTTGGCGTGCTTTTTCTATTTAACACCACCTGCCGATGGTACTAGGAGGAAGAAGGACAAGAGATTTTCGTGTCAAGGCACTCCGTTTTAAATGAAATTATTTATCCAGATATGTCGCGTATAATTTGTCTTATATATTTTTCAAAATTCGCGTCTAACACTACATTAGTCCATGGTCACAGGTAGTGGCATTTGTCTGTCGGTTGACATAATTATTATATCAATTATGAATTAGATAGTAATTAGGTAGGTAGTAGCTTTTAGTAAGGCATCATTATAATATTTATTTCAGTTTAGCTGGACTGCTATGGTTCTGTCACGTTTTTATGGCCGATGATGTAAAATGTTAAACAAACATTTGCTAAGATCAGAACATGCGCTAAGATCTCTGGATCTTACTGGTCCGATTATTTATTTTCGATTTTATATTTAAGCTACGTTCTTCAGAAGTGCTATAGGCTATAACATTATGGTGTAAGTATTAGCCTTAAATAATGAAATAACAATAATAATGAAAGCTAGCGAATTGCTTTATAAGTAAAATATAAGACAGTATATTGTATGGAAGAAATGTTCTATTTTATTAGTTCTAAAAAAATAACCGCAATACCATATATCTATCTATCTCTTATAAATAAGTCATAAGGATTTTGTGACAAAAAATAATTGAAAATTGCAAAGTGATATTTCAACATCTTTTATTTAATAAAAATAGTGAAACTTACGAGCGAAAGTTATGTCATGTGTTTATGAACTGTACTTTTTGAGAAAATGTAAATTTAAAATAATTCAACGTTTCGTTTACGGCCGCAAGCATAGGCAGGAGTCCAGCGAGAAGCGCCCTTGTCGTCGATTTTGTCCTCACAAGCAGCCATGTAGTTAGTGCCTGCACTTTCTCAAAATTATTGAATGTATAAATTATATTCATTATCTTATGGCAAATGCAGCATAATAAAAGGATTATAAGTGGTGTGCGGGCGAAGCCGCCAATGGGCCTCTAGTCGTATCATAAGATGACAGGTGAACATTTGTATTTCATATAGAAATTGATTTACAATTATATTAAGGACATTAGACTTTCTACAAGGATATGTCGTAGATGTATCTACTTATTGTATTGTCAAATCACTTACGTTATTTTTCCTTTGCAAGGATACTTTTAAATAAATTCCCAAGCATAACATTTACTAAACAAATATTCTGTTTACATATTCCACCGTGTACGTACCTAAGCGGCCGTATTTATTAGCCTCCGTAAAGTTGACTTAATAAGTACGAATATGAAATATTCACATAACGTTACTGTTGAGAATTCAAACGGAAATATGAAAAGATTTTTCTTGAAAATGCTGCAAGCTTGGAAAACCAATTTATTCACAGGAAGCTGTAGGTACTTGTGATGTTAGAAATCCTCATATGAAAGCTGTTACATATTCATAGTTATTATGTTATATAGTATATCTTTGTAACGTTAAAAAAATTCCTTCTAAAGTAATAATACTTATGGCCAAAGGAATTGTAATATGGCTTAAGAAAATTAACTACATAAGCTTATAGAGTGTCTTTTCTAGCAAATACGAAACTTTTTAAAGTAATTTATTTGTTTTATGTTATGCATCAAAAAAATTTTACTTTTTAAATTGCGTGACAACTTCTTCCATATTATTAAGGAACATATGAGCTTTAATAAAATCTTTATAATTGTTTTTTACTGTTAAAGTACTAATACTTATTGCTAAAGAAAATGAAATATGGTTTAAGAAAATGAACAACATAAGCTCATTGAGTGTCTTTTCTAGAAAATATTAAAGATTTTTAAATAAATTTGCTTTATGCACCTACCTACCTCTAATAAATAAACGTTAAATAGTAAACTTCAAGATACAAATAAATATAAAATGAAAGAATGATATAAATATTGACAATATTTTGAGGTCTCCTTTATTACCACACTTTTTATCCCGACCATTTGTTCAATGTTGCCACAATCCTTACACCAATTGAAAAAAATAAACTATAATAATTTATTTTGTAACTAAGCGTTAGCGCCTTGCGTTAAATTCACAATTGCAGTCTAGTGCAATTTAAACATTATATAGCATTGCAAAGTAATTTACATTTGATATGAACAGGCGTTTCTATTAAACGAGTGCTATGTTCTTGTTCTCATATCATCTAGTCAGTTAAAACTATACATCGTGCACTTTACACTAAATGAGAATCAAACACCCCAAGGCGATGGTCGACTGACTGCTCTACTATTCAAGAATTCTAGAGCGTCCCGCCATAAAAAAAAGAATAGAAGAATTGTTAGTTTAGTTTTAGTTATAATAGTCGTTCTTGTAACGTGGTATTACAATCATTGTGTTGTGATTTGTTATAAAGTAAACTTTTAAACAAATTATATTTTGTAGATTCATTCTTTTGCACGGCGTTTAGTTCTGCCACTCAACATGCACTGCCTCAAAAGTTCAGTGGAAAGTAGTGATTGGAGTGTCTCAACACTAAGTTTCCTCTGCCTACACTATTAAATGTGTGATAGAGCGTGAAGTTGAAAAAATCTTGAAAATGATTGTTTTTATTTTTGTTTAAATGTATTCTTTGAAATAAATAAAACAAAATTTAAATACCTTTTTTCGAAAACAGTCCTCTAATTTGACACCAATTAGTTAAATTTTATAGAAAATTTATACCTGTAGGTGAGCTACGTCAACCCATTGTTACTTTTACATATTAATAAATTTTTAATTGAACTAGTTTTGAAATTTTCCATAGCTTTGTTTTTCATAACTTTTACATATATATATATATATATATATATATATATATATATATATATATATATATATATATATATATATATATATATATATCATTTCAAATGACATGGAATGCAACTTTTGTATTTTGAAATAAACAATTTGTTAAAGCTTATCTAGTATTAACTACGCGCTACTCCGCACAGGCAGAAAAAGGCTTTTCCAAAACTCCATTCGTACAATTAAACGTCATCGCTTTGCGGCATTCAATATTTACTCTCATATTTTCACAAAGGGTCTGCGTTTACAGTACGGTCGACGAGTCTTGGCCGCCCTGCAGTCAGGCTCTGAACTTTTACGCTTAGTTCACTTGGGAAGAAAATAATTGAAAGTAAATAAGAAGAGAAAGTAAGAAAGATGCTACAATCAAATCGGCGCAGCTATCTACAGCTAACTTCGGAGTGGCCACGACTCGTCGACTGCACTGTATCTACATACGTCGAATTTATTTTTGACGTATGCGCGTTGTTTGCTTCCTATTCGGTTACAGGGGTGGTATTAATGACGATCTTTTTTTGTTGGAACTCGAGCGTACTCCCCTTTACTTTCGAGTGGGTAGTTTGGAAAATATTACGAGTGGGGCTCGCGTTTTAATTTGCGCGTTTTCGTTGGGTTCCCATTAAGTGTTGCTACTTAGCTGAGTGTTATTCCTTTGTGTTATAATTGATCGTTAGTAAATGAGTTTTTTTTTTATTAGTTCTTTGTTTCTGCGTTTTTTCTGCGTATTTTGTATGTAAAAGTACCTACGCTATTACTATTAGTGTGATTGTAGTCATCTTTTTCTTTAAGTATTTTTAAAACGATTTATTATTTTCGTCATTGTCTTTACTCGATTATTGTAAGTGCAACTTTCACTTTTATTTTTTTTAAGGATATGCCTATATGTCATTTATCAACTACTATTTAAATCAAATCAGCGTCATGGTGTAACCGGCACACAGTAGGGTAGGCAGAGGGAGCCTAGTGTTGGACACTCCGTTCCCCACTATTCGAAACATTGCGTTGGCGGACCTCAAGGCCTGATTTTTTGTCTTGGTGCCAGACCAAAGAGATACTAATGTATATTCAACTAAAATAAAGAACAGTCAGGAAAAATACTGAAATATATTTTTTTCTGCCTTACAATACAGGCAGTAAAAAAAAACATAGAAATGAAAAATAATAATTTTCATCGTAGTTCGCTAAGAGCTTTTCTATACTTTCTATATTATTTGTACTTCACATATGCCTTACCTCATTTAATATCGAAAGTGCTCACACAATACAATATTATTGACTAACTTCTTTTACTATAACTACTTATATATTATAGTTATTATATTTGAAAATATGTTTGTTACAGGTAAGCTGCCGGTTTTAACTGCATGGCATGATTAGTAGACGTGTGACATTTTCGCTGCCGTTCCGCCGGTAAGACAATCTTTATTAACAACCTGGTGGTGGCGGGACGTAGGATGTCTGGTCTTTTTAATTATGTAAATAACAATTATATGCTTTTTTTTAGCTTCACGCTGCATTCAGCACATAGCAGGGCACGCAAAGGGAACCTAGTGTTAAGACACTTCGTTCCGCACTTTCCGCCTAATTCCGGAGGCATTGCATGCTGAGTGGCGGAACTCAATGCCGCGCTTTGCCTCGACATCAGAGCGAAGAAATGAAAATATAAATTTAAATAAATATTTCATTTCCTCGAGTGGGGATCGAACCCACAACCAGTCGCGTTTGCGTCACACTTTGCGTTCATATAACAATGATAATATTTAATATTATTATTTATGTATAGTTAAATCAAAAAGCAATAATATAGCAAAGCTGAGTTAAATTTATATGCTTATGTTGCCTGTAGATGCCAATAATTAGACAGTGAGCTTTTGTATACAGCATTAAACCAAATAAAAAGCACTTCGCACATGTAATATTTGTTAGTAACTAGCAGCCTGACAAAAATCATTGATGAAAAATTAAAATTTATAAATATTTCATAAAAAAAATATTACAAACTTACATTTGTAGTTCGTTTTATACAAAATGAGTGAATATGCGCGCAAACTTAAATTTGACAATTTTAATAAGTTATACTTCCCGTTGACCTTCAATCCTGAAATCGTTGCAGAAGCCTTGGTAGGTGAATCCCGACTCGCACTTGACCGGTTTCTTTTATTATATAATTCTCGCAACCCTCGTTCTCTACATACAACTACATGGAAGCCGAGTAACGCACATAAAGCCTGCTCCTCCTTGTTAACGACACCTAACGATCATCATCACGAACTTGAGAAGGCAAAGGTCTTGTTGTTTGTTGCAGATATGAAAGTCTGTCCGTACGTTTTTTGTACGCCTTTGAGTTTATATTTTCTTTATATTAAAATTAAGGTAGAAAGGTATTTAAAGTATTTTTAACGATAATTTTTTCTTACAGAAAGTATTTTTTTTAATGACATAGATATTCCAAAAATGCAAGACATTTACTCTCTTGCTCATTTTTAGTTTCCGTTGAAAATATTTGTAATATTCATTAACTAAAAACTCTGGAATATGCAAAACAAGGTCAGCAGATGAGACTTAAAATTAAGATACCACGTCGCCATTCTTCTTTTTACTAAACCGAGGAAGTGAAAAAAAATCCCGATGTTAATTTTCAATCAGTGGTGTGACACTGCGCTATAACGGGCTCATTTCAAATCTTTTTTTTTTTTTATATTTATATTATATATATATATATATATATATATATATATATATATATATATATATAAGCGATTGAAGAATAAATTGTGTTCGTCTTGTGTTACAAGAGGAGACAACTTTACCTAAGGCTACTATTAATATTAGACCAGGCAACTTTGTGTAAACGTAGTACAGTACGTTTAACGAGTCGTGGCCGCCATCAAGTTAGATGTAAATGGCTGCAGCGCAAAAGTGTTCAGAAAACCTAACCTCAGGGCGGCCACGACTTGTTGACCGCACTGTAATATCAGTGATAAATCTGCAATATTAAGCTAAGCTTATGCACAGTGCATGCAATTTGCCATCAAGCCTCAGGTACATGCCTAAAATTAAAAACTCATTAAACTTGCCTACCCGACTCACGGAGCCGTGCTGATGTCTCCCATAAACCTTAACCGTCGCCTCTCTCACCTACAATTATCATTACCCACCTAATAGGTAAACTGAGTGAGCTAAATGAACTTGTGTTGTGGAGTTAAGTGTTGGTATGTACTTTAGTTATAGGTTGTTTTAGGTTCTATTTTTGTTTTGTATGTTTTAAATTATGGTCGTTTATTATATTTTTATGTGATATTAAAATTTGTGGTTAAAATGATTGCGTTCTCTAAATGCTTAATTTAGGTTCAATTCTTTGAGTATGGTAGTTGAGTGTATTTGTTCACAAAATTATTCAATTTATTAATCTAAACTCTTCAATTTATTAATCTAAATAAATTTACATTAATTATTAATAATATATGACTTATAAAATTTATTCCTCGACGTTTGTGACAGTTTAACGTCGAATGCAAACCAATTTTTCCTATATATTAAATTAAAATGCACAAACCTCTTTGAAAAATATTCGTATATAAAATATTATTTGCGTTAACGTAAAAGTATAATCATTATTGACGAAGATTAATGCAACCATTATAGTAATAAATCATATAAAGCGGTGCCGGAAATAATAAAGTTATACTTTTTATTTTTTCTTGATTGGTTCTTATTTCCTTTTGTTGATTCCCCTTTTTGGATTATACATTTATAAATAATGATTATTAAATAAATAAGAAGAAGTATATAATCAGAAGATGCATGCAGGAGTTACCCAGATAACTGCGCGCTGCTTTAAATAGGACTAACTAATTCCGATAGTAACAAAGTATGATGTATCCAGAATTATTAGATTAACAGAATTAAATGCGTCGTAATTATTATTAATAAACAATCTTTTTTTTTAAATCGCATCATTTCAATTAACATAGAAAATTCATATTTTTTGCAATTTTAACAGAAATGAAATGCTTAGCGAACAAATAAAAATATTTAATATATAACTTCCCTAAGTATTAATAGAACCCACGTTCGAACAGACGCCCTGCTCCACGATGGCATCATGATGTAAGAATATACAGATAAAAAAAAAATCAGCTTCACGCTGTATCCCGCACACAGCAGGGTAGGCAGAGCAAAGAAATGGAAATATAAATTTAAGTAAATATTTCATCTCCTCGAGTGGGGATCGAACCCACAACCAGTCGGTTTTACAGTCACACTTTGTGCCTCTGCGCCACGACTGACGCGCATTTCATCGCGGTGAAATTAATAATTTAACTTATTCAGTTCTGTTAATATAAATAATTGGTTGTAAAAACTTTTCAAAACATAGCGAAATAATAGAATGTAAATGCATTATACAACACTCCTGTCGCCTACATGTTGATCCCCCGCGTCATACAAAGACCACTAATACAGCTAATAGCGAGTTAGTGCCGCGTAGGTCGCCTTTGTAATTGTGACTTCCTACGGGATTGTAATGTATACGGGTGATGACTCTGTTCTGATACTGTTATTGTATAACTGTAAATACATACAATATTCCACACATATTGTAGATTTTCTCTTTAATGTCTTGTTTGATTGTAATATTAGGTATGCCGTTTTTCATTGATAATATGGTTTGCTGTTGTTCCTGTTTGGGAAAATTTTATAATTTTAACGATTTTGGTCATTCAGAAGACAGAGGTATGCTTTACATACTTCTGTGTCCTGTATGAAACAATCAGTTTAATTGTTTCAACTTTGGTTGAAGTGTTAGTTCCGCCATAAAACACACCATGTCTTTAGAACTTGCTGGATTTAGAAAAAGTTGATTTATTTTCGAAACTCTTTTCGAATGTCGCATAATGGAACTTCGATTCATTTTGGGGACTATAATATTAAGCGCGGCGTTAAGTTTCACCACTCCACAAGCAATTCCTCCAAATGACAGAATCTTAACATTAGTTTCCTAGTTTCTCTGGCTACGCTGTTTTGGATACAGCACTAAAAAAATATTAGTAATTTATAACTTCGGAAATATATATGAACGTTTGTTCTCTTATAAATCATTCAAGGCGTTCCCTTATTTTCTATATACATATATGTTAATGTATGACGCCAATTCATAATAAACATATTTTATACGGACAGATAATTAATTATCTCGTTACTGTATACAGGAAGTGGGAAAGGCAGCCACTATCTTGTTACTTGTGTGCATACAACTTAATACGTCTATGGGACCGGCTGTCACATTGAATAGCGTTATGTATTGGGGATTTGACTAGAACTTGTAATATATCATTTGTTTTACTGCGACTTTCGTTACAATTTCATTTTTTTTAATGTTTCGTTATACCTTAGTTTGTATTTGAAAAAAATCCACAACAAATTTTATTAGAATTGTCTAAATTAAAAAAAAAATGGTTAATTCAATTGTGGTTTCGGGTTTCCCTTTTGCGTAATCAGTTAATTTTCTTTTCATAATTATATTTTATTAGTTGAGGCCAGTCGTGGCACGGGGCCACAAAGTGGGACTGTAAACCCGAGTGGTTGTGGGTTCGATCTCCACTCGAGGAGATGAAATATTTACTTAAATTTATATTTTCATTTCTTTGCTCTGGTGTCGAGGCAAAGCGCGGCGTTAAGTTCTGCCACTCAACACGCAATGCCTCCAGAAAGTGGGGAACGGAGTGTCTTAATACTAGGTTCCCTCTGCCTACCCTGCTGTGTGCGGGATATATCGTGAAGCATTTACTTATTTTATATTTGCCTAGTTTCTTCTGTCAGACTAAACCTGACTCATATCTCTACGAAAAGACAGACATAAATATAATTAAAGTAAATAAATATATTTTTCATACTAAAAGCTAAATATATATTTCGTTTTTCGATTAGGAAAAATAAAATAAATTTCATATAATTTCTAAAAACATTAAACAGTCGAAGAACAGTCGTCGCCAACAACTAGTGAGCAGCAGCCGTGTAATTTATAGCAATGTGATAGTAGTTCTCCTTAAACGGTAAACGAAACCGTATGTCACGATTTGAACGTTATTACATGCTTATTTACATTAGTTGTAAGGGATTAATTAGATTTGATTGATTTATATTGTCTACTATACTATAATGTGATTACACGCCAATATTGTCAGTTAGTGATTAGTTAAATAATAACTTACTTTAGGTCTAGTAATAAGCCTCTTGATTAAGGACTATAGTTTATTTATTTTGCTTATCTGATTGGTTTTATAATTTTACTAGATGTAAATTAATAAAAAGGTGAACCAAATTCTGACTGTAAATGCGATGGTGGCGGTTTTAATCTCCGCTCGGGAAAACGGTCATTTATCTATACCTATATATAAAAGGACATGTATTTTTATAAAAAATTAAGTTCAGACTGCTAAAAATATTTTATTGAACACGTGTTTCGTTGTTTTTTTGGTATACCGCTTATTTGCACCCTTAGGGGTCTAAGGGTGCAAATAAGCGGGCGAAGCTGCGCGCGCCCACAAGTAAATATATATTTAAGGTCTTGTCATTGTCTTAAATTTGAGCGGCACATGGCGAACGGAATGTCTTGACGCTAAATTCTCTTTGCCCATACTGCTAACTATACATTGGATAAAACGTAGAGCTAAAAAAAAAACAGCGAAATGTAAAAAAAATTCAAGCAAAGTAATCAGAGACTAAAGACTAGTTCCAACTTCCAACAGCATCACAAAGTGAGCCATATTACACTTTAATTACATTAAAACCTAGACGGAAAAAACAACACTAATCTAATCAAAAAAACGTAGTCGTGAGCTAGGGGAGATATCGATTTTAATTCAATTACAATTCTTACTTACCCCAGGTTTTCCCATAATGTTGCTGTTTTGTGAAACTTTATGCTTGTTTAAATGAAAAACATTATATTTTATAATTTTTGAACTTGGAAATGCCATTATTTTTTTAAATTTAGATTTTTAAATTTATAAATTAAATATATAAAGTTTCAATCAATATTTTCCTTCCGTAGGGCTTTATCACCAAGTTCCAAAACGCAATATAGTGGCTTATACAGAAAATGGGTCAAATGATATATCATTTACCTACCTTCTAACAATTTTAATTTTTGTAGTTAATTCTTTTTTAGAGTCACGCTGTATCCGATAGAATAGAGTAGGCAGTGGGAACCTAGTGTTAAGATACTTCGTCCACCGTTTTCCATCAAATTCTGCAGTCATTGCGTGTTGAGTGGCAGAACTCAATACCACGCTTTGCCTCGGCACTAGAGCGAAGCAATTGGGAATATTAAATATTTCATTTCCTCGAGAGGGAATCGAATAAAAACCTGTCGCGTTTACAGCCACACTTTGTGACTGCGCCACGACTGGCCTCTTGTACTTAGTTTTTTTATAAATTTCGTTTCTAAATTCAAATAAATCTAGCAAACACCTTTCTTACTACAATAATAAGCAATTAGAATAACAAAGGTATTCTAATAGGTGTGCGGTGTGTGCCAAATTGACGAGTTGTACGGACGACTTCAATTTCATCAAAGGACCCGCTCCCGAAATTATAGCTGAATTAATTACGTGCCGTTCCTTTGAAGTAAAACCGACGATTGTCTCTTTTCTAAATTTGAATGAAAGCCTTAAGTGTTTGCATATCAGAATTAGACAAGCTGTTCTACTAAATTGGGGACTGACTCAGAAGTGGTTCTAGTGGATTTAATGTTAGGAACATCATTATTAGACTTTAAAGTTAATTGCTAATTTCGCAAAAAAAGTTTTTTTTTTCATTTTATTAATCATTTGATTTTACCGCCTCTTCACCCTCGTGGTCAATTAGAAAATAAAAAAAAAGTTATGACACATTCTAAGTATCCGATATAGCTCTGATTGCAGGTACAGTGAGTTGCATCCAAACGACTAACCAGTAGTAAAGCATATAAGCCTCAAATGTTGTCTCAAACACAAGAACAATTTTTAATTTCGAACCAACAAGTTGAGATTAGCTTCTTTAATCAAACCAACTATTTAGTCTTATAATATTAAAAGTATAGATTATTCTTAAGACGTTTTTATAGAAATTGACAATGAATGCAAAGATGTAAAAATAATTAAATTTACTACATATCTTTTTGCTATAAAAAAGGAACTGTCAATTACTACTATACGTCTGCGTTTAAATTTATCGATATTTTGTATATTGAGATATATAAACTATATAACTATATCCAATAGCGAAGTAAGGATGTACATTTGATGTGTGTCGACGAATTATATTGAGTTGCGATGCTTGGAAATATTTTTGGAACATATTTTTTGCTAAATATATATATATATATATATATATATATATACCTACATAAAGCATAACGATTACGTTATTGTTTAATACAGGCGTGTCTTTCTTAATAACTTTACTAAAGAACGGAGCGCCAAACGCTAAGGTCTCTACATACCTCTTTCGCCTCGTCCACTGTCATCAACCTAATCTTTCTTAATAATTTTATTATTCTAGGTACTTTGGCTAATTTTTATTATTGACTAATATGTTGGAGTTCAATTCAATGGTTAATAATACTATTCCTACCGACCGTTGTAACATGAACTACTGGGTTTACTGAAAAAAAATATTTATCTCATATTTTTAATTTTTAAGACTGTTTTATCGATTTGTAAGTTGAGCGATGTTTAATGTTACTTCTGTTAGTAAAGCACCTAGTGAAATATATTGAGATCACCTGTTTGGTATAAAGTTATGCATTAATATATAAAAGACAAACAAGACAATAATAACTTTCAATTTTGTTACCTGAAACTTTATAGCCTATATAAAAAGTGTAAAAACGATAAATTTACAAAACAAAAACAAATAAATAATTATAATTTATCGATATTAAACGTGTAGCACTAAAAGTTGCGTAAGTTCGCGCACACGACACGCTCGCTACCCACGCGCCGCGCTTTACGTGGCCATCATTAGTCTTTTATTGGCCGCCATTGTATTGGATTTAAATTAAGTATCCTATAAATCGCGCTGAAATTAAATGTTTATTCATATTTCGCGATCTGAGACCCCATTTTCAATATCGTCGGCTGATATCTACATTGTGTTGAAAGTTTATATCGATTTTTGTGTATCGATTTATTATGCCTTGAATAGTGATATAGTTTATGTTGAAATTAAACTTTGATATTTTGTTCCGATTATTAATTTCGTTATGGTATCTGATGACGAGGTAAAAGGCGGCGTTAAATTCCGCCTCAACGCGTAACGCCTCCAGATTTCGGTGGAAAATATGAATGGGAACGGGGTGGTGTCTTAACACTAGGTTTCTTTGCCTATCCTTCTATGCACGAGGTACAGCGTAAAGCTAAAAAATATTTGTATAGCGATAAACAGTATATGTTACTGTAACGTTTGTGTTTTTTGTGTATCTTTTATATGTTCTCTAAAAAGTATTTTTCCTTTCCAACTGTGGAATAACACTTTAAAAATGTAAAGAAATAACTGCTTAATTTATTTATTTTTTCTGTACGGGCACAGATAATAAGCTCGTAATTTGTTTATAAGAGTAACATTAAAAAAAACAACATTAATATTTTTTACCGTTTTTATAATTGACAATATTAACATATTAATTTTTGTGGTTGTAATAACCGTAAATTTTGTATTATAAATTTTAGTTTATACATGGTTTCAAAGTAAAAATATTGATCTTAACTCATGTCGTCGCCAGATCGTCTGCGCGCGCTCATTTCTATATTTCGTAAACTGCCGCGATCGTAATCTCGCCATAACGAGACGTTAAAGGCCGTCGCGCGGTGTGCTTTTTTCTTATTATTTTTTTGATGTGCCTTTCTAAATGGGTCTGATATTTTTGTTGTATTATTCAGGTATATAGTAAAATATAAATATAATTTATTTTATAATCATATTACACATTATATTTAAATTCTTCTTATCTCTAATTTATCATTTTTTTTCTTCTTGCTTCAGTGAGGTAGATATATAGGATAGTAGGGCGGAGAGAACCTAGTGTTAAGAAACTCCATTCTCCACTTTCCACCAAGTATTGCATTGCGTGTTTAAGGGCAAAACTTCTTATTTGTAAAGAATTTGATTTATAAAATAATTTTATAGGTATAGGCCATTGAGGCCAGTCGTGGCGTAGCGGCACGAAATGTGACTGTAAAAACCGACTGGTTCTGGGTTCGATCCCCACTCGAGGAAATGAAATTATTAACTTAAATTTATATTTCCATTTCTTCGCTCTGGTGTCGAGGCTAAGCGCGGTGTTGAGTTCTGCCACTCAACCCGCAATGCCCTTCAAATTCGGCAGAAAGTGGGGAACGTCTTAACACTAGGTTCCCTCTTGCCTACCCTGCTGTGTGCGGGATACAGCGTGAAGCTGACTTATTTATTTATGGGTATATTCATTAAATAACAAAATATATATTCAAATAAGGTATTTATTTATGAGACTAATGTATGTTATTTAGTAAAGGTTATAGTTGTAGTGGAATTTAACATGAAATGTTAATTCCATAGCATGTAATTGTGTTGTCACTTCTAAGATAATGTTAGTTTGTAGTCGCTATAATTTAAATTACATTTTGATCGATTATACAAGTAAATCTATTACATTATTTGGAATTTGTAGCTTGTAGTTATGTATTATTGTGTTTCTTGATGATAACATAACTGTTATTTATTTAATGTTAACTTCGACTAGGTAAACATATTAAAGATTTTGAAAGAAATTGAAAAGTTTCAATGTTGGCGTCAAATATATGTAGTTACGGGTACAGAAATTAAATGGGGGAAATTTGATCGTGATTGATTTTTTTTAATCGAAACATCTATAATAAAGTATATATATACAAATAAATTTTAAAAAATTATTTTCATGAATTTTTACAACCGTTTTCGTTCTTTATATTTACTTAACTTAAATTCCATATGGGCCACACATACAAGGTGAAACGAGAGCAGCTTGTCCTCCAAAAATTGAGAATAATGCGGGTGGTCTATATTAAATTGAAGTTCCCCGAATAATCTGATGGGTAATTAAGAAGATGTTATCGTTGCAATTTTAGTGTGTGCCGATCGCGCTGGAGTCGTTAAATGTCGCTTAGTGCCCGCAGGAAACGTCGACCGACGATAACGCTGGCTTGGCCAGCATCTCATGAGTTTGTTTGCGTTAGATTTTATACGTCATTAAAACTTTATAAAATAACAAGTGTTAGTAAACACAAAATGGAAATAGATAAAAAGAAAGCAAATCCGGTACCTATATCTGTGCATCTTATCTATATGAAAGTATCTTAAGACCCGTGGTAAAAGTTCATGCAGTTTGTGCTATCTTTGAATGGGATAGTGCACTTAAATACTATATTTTTGTACTCACATAAAGTTTTAATTAAGTAATTTACATGAAAATGAATATAAATTAAGTTGATTATAAAAGGAAGTTTTATCTTCTGTTGCGTCTTATCTTATCTTTACGCTTCTTCCCCGCCTTGTAGTTTAAACAAAGAATTTTAGTTATCTTATATTATAGAAATAATGCTTAGGTAATGTAATACTAAAGGTTCTATTTTTCAACCAATCTACTTTATTTGTATTTTAAGTGTTAACGTTCTGACATTTCGTGTAGCCACAATAGTAATTTAATTTCATTTTTTAAATCAGCTTCACACTGTATCCCACACATAGCAGGGTAGACAGAGGGAACACTAGTGTTAAGACACTCCGTTCCCCATTTTCTGTCGAATCTATATAAACGCGAACTATTTTATTGAAAATCCTAAATTCATTTAACACACAAAGTCGTCAAAAATATACAAAATAAGGCGTCTACATTGCACGTATCTAGATTTAGATATTTTTTTTACGATAACACAAAAATGTAGTGTCCGCAAAATAGGTTAAGTATTACTGATATTGTGCCCCGGGGTTATCACTTCTATGTCGTTTAAATTTCGCTCAGTACATTCATGATAGATAGCAGATAGGACACGTTGCGCATTTTTATACTGCATATGGAGATCGTAACGTTACTTTTGCAATTTATTATGATGGCGTAGGTTTTTTAAATATCCTGTCGTGTTGATTTTAATTCTATAGATAAAAAGAATATTTCCGTTTCCTTTTGTTAATGTAAAGCCCGCAGTCTGTTATTAATATGTCTGATATATACATAAGATTTTAAGATTAAAAAAGAAAAAAAAATCTTTCAAGAGTAGAATTCTGATGTAATCGATAAATTGTTACTTATATTTGTATTATTTTCTAATTTCGAGTCAAAAACAGATCAATCATTTTCTGTTTTCAAATTATTAAAAATTTATAAAGAGGCCAGTTAAGGCCAGTTGTGACGCAGGGGCACAAAAATATGACTGTAAACGCCATAGGTTGTGGGTTTCATTCCCACTGGAGGCAGGAAATGAAAAAATCATTATTTTAATTTCTTCGATTTAGTGTCGAGGCAAAGCACGGCGTTACATTCCGCCTCAACACGCAATGCCCCTAAAATTCGGCGAAAAGTGGAGAGTGGAGTGTCTTAACAATAGGCTCCCTCACCTACCCTGCGGGATCTACGTGAAGCTGGAAAAAAATATCAATAATTAAGAATAACAAACTATAAACTTTCAATCATGTTCAAGAAAGTTTACTTATCTCTAATCTAAGTGCGTTTATCTGAACAGAGTTGTTAAATGTCGCTTAGTGCTTGCAGGAAACATCACACGATAATGCAGCATTGCGCAAACTACCACTATCCCACTCCTATCTGCGGCTACTTCGCTATGGATGTTAGATTTGATATTTCTGACTCTCTACTTTGTTGATGTTGCGTGTTAGTGTCTGGATTAACTGATGTATTAATGTTGTTAAACCTTAATTTAATATGTTGTCTTTACATATATTTTAGATATTCTATGTTTGTGGAGATGTTGGTTGTTTGTATTAAATAGATATTTAGGATTTCGGGTTAGATTAATTATTAAGGTGAGTACTTCCATTTAACACAATCTTTCCTAATAGACGAAAAGTGGAATAAGATAAATTTTACATTGTTTTTTCTCCTATATAAAAATATATAAACAGAGTATAACTTAATAAGGTCACTGGTTAATTGCGTTTTAAATTAAATCAAAATTATTAATTAAAACTTAATAATGTATATATATGCCCATAATGTAGCAATCAAGATATAAAATTACAAATACAATTTTTCAGTACATGTATGTAATTAATTTGCATTAAGCAATCTTTCAACATTGAAATGGTGATAAAAAGATTAATTCAATAAAAGATCGAAGCAAATAATATGAATATAAATATAATTTCCTTTATTTAAATTTATAATTTCCTTTATATACATTTTTTTTTGTTGGTGTGTAATTGAGACATTTTGCCGGAAGCGCTTAACATGTTATGTACGCTTAATCTATATTGCATTTAAAAGTATATTTTTATGGTAATCTTTAATAATTATTTGGTCATTTTAAGCTTTCAAAATGAATATTTTTATTATCCGCTTAAAAGTTAAAGAGATTATCCCTTAAAGTGAAACAAATAAACAAAACATATTTTACCTCATTATAAGTTATTGTTGTAATATTCATATGCAGTTTTATCGCTAAGTTTGAGCGCAATATTTAAAAGCTTTCTGTTTTGAAACGATTTTTAAGTAATACTTCGCAATGCTCTCAAGAAACGCCCACTGTGCGATTCATGTACTTTAAAATTGCGGCTGTAGTCATTTAAAAAATAATAAAATATCGACGGTATGTGTAGGCGGTGTCCCTTGATAGCTCTTTTGTCAATATTCTGATATCGCCGGGGAACCTAGAGTTTCAGTGGGTATTTCGAAGTTTTTGGTTTAGCGAAATTCGATGGTGGATCAAATTCAGATCATCTAAATTAGAAGATGAATTTGATGGATAGATCTTATATTCCGCACGCGTTTCTTTAATTTAGCATAATTAGTAATATATTTTAGTTAAAACATAATAATTGAGGCCGGTCGTGGCGCAGCGGCACGAGGTGTGACTGCAAAACCGACTGGTTGTGGGTTCGATCCCCACTCGAGGAGATGAAATATTTACTTAAATTTATATTTCCATTTCTTCGCTCTGGTGTCGAGGTTAAGCGCGGCGTTGAGTTCTGCCACTCAACACGCAATGCCTCCAGAATTCGGCAGAAAGTGGGGAACGGAGTGTCTTAACACTAGGTTCCCTCTGCCTACCCTGCTGTGTGCGGGATACAGCGTGAAGCTAATAAATAAAATAATATAATAATAATTGTAAGTTACAAAATAAATAAAAGAAAAAATTAGCTTAGTTTTTAGTTTATGTTGTTCCGAGCGTGCCAGTTGCGCACTAATCACTTCGCCAATATCTCCTTGTATGGAAAAAAATCTTTGTGAGCTTCATGATTATTGGTTCTACTAAAGTTATTACATATGTATGTATTAACTTATGTATTGTAAATATAAACTACTACAAATAATTTCAACATAAAATAGAAGTTATAATGTATCCCTTAAGTCAAAATACAAATCTTAAATTTCGGAAGTAGAAATAGAATCTTTTTAGATAGTGTCTCCATGTTTTTTTTTGTGTGTTTCTTACAGTGATTTTTTCTTGCAAACTTTAATAAAGGTCTCTGAATGATGGCAATTAATGTGTATTTCTGGTGTTTGTCTAAACATGCAGCTGGCATAGCATGTCTGTGCTATGCCAAAATATTAAATATTGGATTTCCTCGAGTGGAAATCGAACCCACACGCTAGTGTGCCTACGCTATGACTAAACTCTTACTATTCATTTGATAAATATTTCTTACACTACACACACTATAGATTACATGGTTTTTTTTTATTGAGAATCTCCCACATTTTACATGGTACGTTAAGAGAATGACAAATCACTCCACTCTATACTAATTGTCTATTAATTGAACCACATGCTCTCTCAAATTCGATCAAAATTCATTAAACCCACAGTTGCTGTGTATTTTAAACTGCGCCACAGTGACATCAAGTTGCTAGCATTTGAAATAAATTCGTAGGCTACACCGCAAAAATAAATAAAAAAAAACAAAAAAAATATGTGCTCATGCATTTCGCTGTGCTCGCACATTTTTTGAATACATGTTTTCGCGCAATATTCACAACTTTAACCATAAATTAGCTGTACGTAACTGTGAATATTTTATTAAAAACCTTTTTGACTCGAGTTTTATACAATGTTCTGAGTATTGCATTTAACTCGTTAACTTACAACGTTGTTTTCACTTATAAATTGAAACGTTGTTTAACTTATATTTTTGTGTGAGTCGGCCAATTGTTTTCTTTTTTCGTTTTGAACAGTAAAATATGATGAATTTATTGTTAACGTTTAAAATTAAAACGAAAATATCAGTTTACGACTCCCAGAAAAATATTCGTTTACAAAAATATAAGTTTTATATTTTACTATGCTGAATATTTACTTTGTGAACTTTTGTTAGTTATTTTTAAAATGTTTTTCGTTAAGCATATATGTATATTTAAAATTTGCTTCTTCATCAGTTAGATTTAGTTTGTTATAATTCTCTGGAGTCGATTGATTGACAATGTTTTTTTTTTATTACACCCCCTTTTCCGTTTTACGATAAGAAAAATTGGTTTATGGGTTTGGGCTTTTGCGTACGTGACCTGCCTCCAAATAAGAAAAAAGCAGGTACGTTTTTATTTATTTAATTTATATAGTATACAATAACATTTTTAAAGTAACCTTTTTCTTGTAAATAGGTGTACTACCTATTTATATAATAATATATAACAAATCCAATAATAGTTTTATTCTATAATGTTTAGAAGGTGCATGGGTTTTTTTAAATTTTATAGTGTAAACATCTTTGACAAGATATCATATATCATAGAAGCTTTTGAACCCAGTTAAAGGATTTTTGGTGACAGAGCAGCATAATGTTAACTTAACATGGCAAAAATATTTCCCTTAATGAGATTTCAATTCGAAATTATATTTAGCTTAGCTAAGCTTATATTTTAATAAAATGAAAATATCAAACATCAAATACTATTATATCATAATATTTGTAATAGTAACGTACCGCCGCGCCGTAGCGCCGGGTCACTGTACTGCAATAAAGTATTTAGTTTATTGGTTAGGTCTGTAGAACAGATGTTAACAATGCCACGCTAGTTTTTAATAAAATTGCCGAGCTGGCTCCTCGCCAACCGATACAATCTCTATTAGTCGGGATAAGGTTGGGAGCGCGATGCGATGTAATACGATTGCACTCCTTGTAGTGATTGCATCGAGATTTATGTATTTTTTTTTATTTTATACGGTTTTGGAATAAGTAACTAATTAATTACTTTTTGAATTAATAATGTGGAATTCTGTATAAAATTGTAAATTTTCAATTAACTTATAATTAATTATTATATATATTTTAAAAAAATATGCATTTATATGTACTACGGTACTAATAAAAATATAAAAAAGTAACGCCCAACGTGGGGCTCGAACCCACGACCCTGAGATTAAGAGTCTCATGCTCTACCGACTGAGCTAGCCGGGCTTATGAGTTGTAGCTTAAAATATTCATTTACTTTTGAGATATGTACCGTAGCTGTAGATAGCTGCGCAGATTGGATTTTAAGATTTTTCTTACTTTTGGTTATTTTTCTCCGAGTGAATAATGAGCAAAAGTTCAGACAACCTAACTTCGGAACGGCCACTTCTCGTCGACTGTACTGTATGTATTGAATATTTATACTTCGTTATCTTTCTAGATGAACTTGGCATGTTTTAACGTACAAGTATTTAATTTAATTTCTTCATTAACAAAAGTTATATAGTCTGTAGAGATATATTTATTATTTTAACTTAAATAATATGTGTCATTCAGTGTTATTATTCATACGTTTTTTCCTAAAATTAGTTAGTTGACCTATGTAAATCTAAATGCCGTACTTTCCATTCATTCATAGTAATTAGATAGTAGTTAAAAGGTTTCTTTGAATCATGATTGCTTATATTAACAAGGCTATTGTTAGTGAAATCTCACTAAGTATTATATGTGTTAGTTTTCCTCTTAACCCTCAATTTAGTGTTATTTATTACGCAGTCAAATAATCCAATACAGCACTTTACAAACACTATTGTCTAATAAAAAGAAATGTACATCGCAAACTTTTTGTTCACTATTTTTTTGACACTGTATTCCGCTATATAGTAGGTATATAGTAGTATATAAGGTAGGCTGGCAGAGGGAACCTGGGAACCTGGTGTTAGGAGACTTTGATTCCATTCAGACATTTCCGTTCCTTTTACTTTTCCCCGGATATTACAGACATTGCGT
The DNA here is from genome assembly GCA_021202915.1 of Heliconius himera. Classification (NCBI taxonomy): domain Eukaryota; kingdom Metazoa; phylum Arthropoda; class Insecta; order Lepidoptera; family Nymphalidae; genus Heliconius; species Heliconius himera. The sequence continues at coordinate 63 of JAJHJA010001133.1, read as the reverse complement.
TTTGAGTGGTGGATGTAAACGCAGCGTTTAGCATTGTTACCAGAGCAAGGAAATGAAAATGTA